>CAUYQG010207032.1:0-55235 GCA_963574415.1 Tarsius wallacei | reverse complement strand
CACTGGTTGGTCTAGCTCTCATCTCTCACCTGGAATACTGCAAGGACATCCAGACCAATCCTTGTCCTGTGGGTCTTTTTGTTTGTTTGTTTGAGTTGGAGTCTCACTCTGTCACCCAGACTGGAGTGCAATGGCTGCTCCTGCAGCCTTGACCTGCTGGGCTCCGGCGATCCTTCCGCCTCAGCCTTCCAAGTAGCCGGAACTACAGGCGTGCGCTACCACGCCCGGCTGATTTTTTTATTTTTATTGTAGAGATGAGGTCTCGCCAAGTTGCCCAGGCGGGTCTCGAACCCACGGGCTCAGGCAATCCACTCACCTCAGCCTCCCAAGGCGCAGGATTATAGGCCGAGCCACCGAGCCCGGCTAATTTTTTAATTTTTATTTTGTTTGAGTTGGAGTCTCACTGTTGCCCAGGCTGGAGTGCAGTGGTATGCTCACGGCCACCGCAGCCTCAACCTGCTGGGCTCAGACGATCCTTCCGCCTCAGCCTTCCAAGTAGCTGAACTACAGGTACGCATAACCACACCCAGTTAATTTTTTGATTTATTGTAGAGACAAGGTCTCACCAAGTTGCTCAGGCTGGTCTCGAGCCCCTGAGCTCAGGCAATCCCCTCGCCTTGGCCTCCCAAAGTGCTGGGATTACAGGCTGAGCCACTGTGTCCGGCCAGCATTGTTTTTTTTTTTTTTAAAGAAAAATGTTGTTCCTCATTAGTACAGTGGGGAGAAAAAAAATTAAAGAATGAAAAAAAAGAAAAATGCTGTGATTTTTACAAAGTTTACAAATGTCTATATTGTATAGTTTACCTTCAACTTTATCAAACTGCATATTTCTATGCTTAATTATGAAATGCTCAAATCTTTCATAAAATTTGTTTTCCACATGTAACTTTAAATTCTGAAAGCATGTTCAGAAAAAGCAGAAACCATTAAAAAAAAGATATTATAAAGTATTATGTCACATAAAAATTTTTCTTTTTTTTTTTTTTGAGTTGGAGTCTCACTCTGTTGCCCAGCCTGGAGTACAGTGGCATGCTCATGACCACCACAGCCTCAACCTGCTGGGCTTAGGCAATCCTTCCACCTCAGCCTTCCAAGTAGCTGGGACTACAAGCATAAGCCATCACGCCTGACTAATTTTTTGATTTATTGTAGAGATGAGGTCTTGCCAAGTTGCCCAAGCTGGTCTCGAACCTCTGGGCTCAGGCAATTCTCATGCCTCGGCCTCCCAAAGTGCTGGGATGACAGGCTTCAGCCACTGCACCTGGCCTACATACGTAAAAATTTTAAATCTATCTGCGTATCAAAAGAAATAAATAAAAGTAAAGGCAAACAACTAATTAGAAAAAATATGTGCATCAAGTGAGCAAGGGTTGATATTCCTAAAGGATTCTAACAAATCAATTTGAAAATAAATTATAAATGTAAATTATAACTTTAAAATGAACCCAGAAAATACATAAGTAAGTCAAAAAGATTAGCCAACACAGCATTTAAAATGTACCGAAGGTTTATACCAAGTGTCATTCTACACGCTTCATCTGTATTAACTCAATCCTTGCAACATACAATAAGGATACTGCTATCATTTTACAGATGCGAAAACAGAGGCAAGGCCAGTTGGTAGTATAAATGGCAAAAACATGGTAGAAAACATTCCACCTCATTTACTTTTCTAAAAAGCATATTAAATAGGTTCTTTTTATACTTAAAATGTTATACTTTTTTTCAACAGAAAAGTAATAAATTAAGCTGGGCATGGTAGTGCATGCTGTAGTTCCAGCTACTTGGAAGGTTGAGGCGGAAGGACTGCCTGAGCCCAGCAGGTCACTGGGGTGGCCGTGAGCATGCCACTGCACTCCAGCCTGGGAGATGGAGTGAGACCCCGACACACACACAAAAAAAGAAAAAGTAATAAACGCTCATTATAAAATGTTTGGAAAATAAAGGAATACAAGATTTTTTTTTTAAATGAGCCAAAACTGGCACGTGCCTATAGTCCCAGTTACTTGGGAGGCTGAGGTGGAAGGGTGGCTTGAGTCCAGCAGGGGTACAGTGAGCGTGATCATGCCTCTGCACTCCAGCCTGGGCAACAGAGTAAGATCCCAACTCAGAAAAAGAAAAAAAATTCCAAAACCAATCATTCTCCCTCTGAAAAAAAATCACTTTGAGAAATTTGGTGTACTTCTCTGCAACAGTTGTCTTCACAGTTTGTATTACACAGCTTTAATCACACAGTACAGAGGATTTCTGTAGCTTATTTTTAAAATTTCTTAATACAAGTATTTATCTACAAAAACAGTGTATTTATACCTTTCTAATGTTAACAATAAAGGAAGCTTGTAGTGTTGTTGGTAGTCTTAATTTTTTTTTTTTAACTTTTCTATTTTCCAAAATTGCTTCAACAAGAATATTTTTTCTAATTATAAAACATTTAAGCCAGGCACACTGGCTCACCCTATAATCCCAGCACTTTAGAAGGCAAAGGCGGGAGAACTATTTGAGCCCAGGAGTTCAAGGACAGCCTGGACAACATAGCAAGACCCTAAGGATAGCCTGGGCAATGTAGCAGGACCTCATCTCTACAAAAGATTAAAAAAAAAAAAAATCAGGCACTCCCTTTGGGTCCCCTCCCACTGTGGGAGTTTTTCTGTCCTCTCAATAAATCCTGTTTTCTCACTTTAAAAAAATAAAATAAAATCAGCCAGGTGTGGTGCATGCACCTGTAGTCCTAACTCCTTAGGAGACAGAAAGATCACCTGAGACCAGAAGGCCGAGGATGTAGTGAGCTGTAATCATATCACTGCACTGCAGCCTGGGTGACAGAAAAAAATTTAGGTTTAAAAAAATTCTTAAATGTTAAAATAATTTGTACAAATGAAAATACAGAGCCTAATTTGAGACAAAATATGTTTTTTTTTTTTGAGTCAAAGTCTGACTCCGTCACCCAGGCTAGAGTGCAGTGGCACGCTCAGTCACTGTGGCCTCAACCTGCTGGGCTCAGGCAATCCTTCTGTCTCAGTCTTCCAAGTAGTTGGAACTACAGGCATGCGCCACCATGACTGGTTAATTTTTTATTTATTGTAGAGATGAGGTCCCGCCATGTTGCCCAGGCTGGTCTCAAAACCCTAGACTCAGGCAATCCTCTTGCCTTTACCTCCCAAAGTGCTGGGATTACAGTTGTGAGTTACCATGCGTGGTTCAAAATATATATATTTTTAAAAACATAAAAAACACTTACCCATACGAATAAGTGAGCATTCTGAACTTGAGGTGGCAGGAGGAGGACTAACATGATGTGTTAGCAATTCTTTGTAATGGCTTTCATCCAAAATAACATGGTATGTGCCTAACAAGAAGTTAAAAAAAAAAATCAGCTTTTCAGACATAAGAACAAAGCACAGCTTCTATGTAATTCTGTAAAAGTTTTATCAACTGAAAATGCACATTTTCAAAACAATGATTTTAGCTAAACTGTTTTTTAAAATCTATTTAAGCCAGGCTCGGTGGCTCAGCCTTTAATCCCACACCTTTGGGAGGCTGAGGTGAGTGGATAGTCTGAGCCCGCGGGTTCGAGACCCACCTGGGCAACTTGGCGAGACCTCATCTCTACACCAAACCAAAAATTAGCAGGGCGTGGTAGCGCACGCCTGTAGTTCCAGCTACTGGAAGGCTGAGGCGGAAGGATCGCCAGAGCCCAGCAGGTCGAGGCTGCGGTAGTCGGGAGCGGCCACCTCACTCCAGTCTGGGCAACAGAGTGAGACTCCAACTAAAAAAAAAAAAAAAAAAAAAAACCTATTTAAGTAATATCTCAAAACCAGCTTCTCTAGGAATAACTGTAATTACAATTAAAACATAAGTTATATGCCAGGTGCAGTGGTTCACACCTATAACCAGCATTTTGGGAGGTCGAGGTGAGAGGACTGCCTGAGCCCAGGGGTTCGAGACTAGCAAGGGTAACTTGGCAAGACTTCGTCTCTACAATAAATCAAAAAATTAGCTGGGTATGGTGGCACACGCCTGTGGTTTCAGCTACTTGGAAGGCTGAGGTGGAAGGATCGCCTGAGCCCAGTAGGTTGAGGCTGCAGTGGCCATGAATGTGCCACTGCACCCCAACCTGGGCAACTGTGAGACTCCAACTCAAAAAAACAAAAACAAAAGAAAAAGAAAAAACCATAAGTTATAAAATCCTTACAAAGTATTATATAGAGTGAAATTTCTAGGTTTCCAAGAGTTATAATAATTTTTTTAAACACAGACATAACTACTGAAATTCCTTGCATTTTGAGATGATTTCTTATAGAATCAGCAATATATTTAAGATGACTGCCCATATTTTGGACTACCAGATATCTCCAATTCGAGTTAAGTAGTTTAAATCATATTAAAACATCTTAAATTAATGCTTTATTACACAGTATTTATGAATAAATATTGAAGAGTTTAGATACATACCACCCGTTTCACGAGCAAGTACAGTGCAAACCCGAACCTCTGCAGATAATCCAATAACAGACACTCTAATTTTAGCTGCCTTTAGAGTCTTCATCAAATCCAAGATAATGGGCAATTTTAGGGAAAGAAGAAAATAATAATTACTGTATTTGAAAATAAAGAATGCTCTGAAAACTAGTGATAAAGTCACTACATCTATAACAATCTATAACAAGGATGAACCATAAACATAAATAAATTCACTACACAATACTCTTTAGAGCTGTAACTTTGGTTTTGATTTACTGGTTCTACCTTGATTAGATCATAAATATTAGATGGATCACAAGTTGTAAGGCTGCTAAAGATGATTAGAACTTCTCTACTTGTATGTCCAGGCATGTGTCTAAGAAAAGATAAAATATACTCCAGTTAGGTAACACAAATTATACTAGCAAAAAATTTACCCAGAAAGAGTAGTACACATAGGTTTACACATTTAGACTATAAAATATCTCATCTGTTTCAACATTGCAAGGAAAATTTGAGCATATTTTAAATACTTTAATATGAATTTTTCTAAAATGAGTTATATACTTTTTTAAAAATATCAGTTGGTTCATTTAATACATATGTATTCAGTATTCTCTTAAGTTCTGGGGATGGAGTGATAAGACCAACAAGGTTCCTGAAATCACGAAGCTTACATTCTAGTAAGTTTGTTTCATGCAAAGGCTAAAGTATACTTGAGAAATATGACAATACCATATGGATCAACTTTAAAGGGTATAGATATGGCTTAACAACAGCAACATACTTCTTTCTCAAAGACCATAAAGTAGTCCCCCGTATCTGCAGAAAATACATTCTAAGACACCCAGAGGATACACGAAACCACAGATCACACTGAACCCTACAGTCATCCCTCCAAATCCCTGCGAGATTGGTTTCAGGACCTCCTGAGGATACCCATATCCACAGATGCTCAAGTCCCAAAGATAAAATGCTGACATAGTTCATATAACCTATGTACATCCTCCCGTATACCTTAAGTCATCTCTAGATTACTGATAATACCTAATGTAATATATTCTATGTAAATAATTATCCTGTATTGGTTAAGGGATGACAAAAAAAACAGTTGCACGGGCTCAGGCAATCCACTCACCTCAGCCTCCCAAGGCGCAGGATTATAGGCTTCAACTTCAAGTCATGAGCTACATTAGCTCCTAAGAGCCAGCCTATCCCATGAAGCTTTGAAACTAGGCATTGACTGCTCTAGCAGAAGTCCTAGGATGGCACCTTCTTTCAACAGAAGGCTGATTCATCTATGTTGAAAATTTCTTGTCTAGTGTAGCCACCATCATCAATTATCTTAGCTGGATCTCTGGATAACTTGTTGCAGCTTGCTGCTCCACCGTGCACTTTTATGTCACACAGATGGCTTTTTCCTTAAACCTCACGAGCCTCTGCTAGCTTCCAATTTTTCTTATGCAGCTTCTTCACCCCTCTCAGGCTTCACAGAATTGGAGAGTTAGTCCCCTGCTCTGGATTAGGTTTTGGCTCAAGGGAATGTTGTAGCTGGTTTGATCTTCTATCCAGACCATTAAAACTTTCTCCATATCAGAAAGAAGGCTGTTCTGCTTTCTTTTTTTTTTTTTTTAAGAGATGAGGTCCCACCAAGTTGCCCAGGCTGGTCTCAAACCCATGGGTTCAGGCAATTCTCTCACCTAGGCCTCCCATAGTGCTGGGATTATGGTGTGAGCCACTGCACCTGGCCTGTTCTGCTTTCTTATCATTCATGTGCTCACTGGAGTAGCACTTTTAATTTCCTTCAATAATTTTTCCTTTGCATTCACAACTTGGCTGTTGAGAACAAGAGGCCTAGCTTTCAGCCTGTCTCAGCTTTTAACATGTCTTCCTCACTAAGCTCAATCTTTTTTAGCTTTTGTTAAAGTAAGATATACAACTCCTCCTTTTACTTGAACATTTAGAGGCCACTGTAGGGTTATTAGGTGGCCTAATCTCAGTATTGTTGCATCTCAGGGAATAGAGAGGCACGAGGAGAGGGACAGAGACCAAGGAATGGTGGGTTGGTGGAGCAGTCAGAACACATACAATATTTATCGATTAAGCTCACCAACTTACATGGGCATGATTTGAGAGGCCTCAAGACAATTACAATAGTAACACCAAAGATCGCTTATCACAGATCACCCTAACAGATACAAAAACAACAAAAAAGCTTGAAATATGGTGAGAACTACCAAAATGTGACACAGAGGCATGAAGTGAGCATGGGCTGCTGATATGAATTATTTTTTACAAATCGAAAAATCAGGGTCTCGAACCCCTGAGCAATTCTCTCATGCCTGTAGTTCCAGCTCCTTGGAAGGCTGAGGCAGAAGGATCGCCGGAGCCCAGCAGGTGGAGGCTGCGGTGGCTGTGAACGTGCCACTGCCCTCCAGCCTGGGCAACAGAGTGAGACTGACACAGAAAAAAAAAAAAAAAAAAGAAAGAAAGAAAGAAAAACATCTATTCTATAAAGGTACAAAGTCTGAGCCAGGGCAAACTATCCAGAAATAAAACAAATGAGCTCTAACTACACTGACTATTTCTTTTGGGGTCTTACCTATATACTACACCACTGAACTTCCTGGAAAAATGTGCTATTAATTTACAGATGTATTACAAAATAAATTAGTAAATATCAATAAAAGTACAACCAACTCAATTATTTTACAACACTAAATTCTATATACAATCCATTTCAATAAAATATTTTTTCATCAACGTATTTCCTTTGTGCTGATACTGCCTATAGTTTTAAATATTATTTTCTAAAACCTCTGAAACACCTCACCAGCTAAAATATAAAATAACAATGACTAGCCGGGCTCGGTGGCTCAGCCTGTAATCCCGCACCTTGGGAGGCTGAGTGGATTACCTGAACCCCGGGGTTCGAGACCCGCCTGGACAACTTGGCGACACCTCATCTCTACAATAAATCAAAAATTAGCCGGGCGTGGTAACGCGTGCCTGTAGTTCCAGCTACTTGGAAGGATCGCTGGAGCCCAGCAGTTCAAGGCTGCAGTGGCCGGGATCAGCCACTGTACTCCAGTCTGGGCAACGGAGTGAGACTCCAACTCAAAAATAAAAAAAATTAAAAAAAAATAACAATGACTAACCAACACCACACGAAACATTATAAGCAACACTAGTTTTTCCTACTTAACAATTTTGTTATAGCTGGGTTTATAGAGACCCATATTAATGTATTACCATTTCAACTGAACTCATTCCAAAAGCTTCTACATCAATTATAGCTAATAAATGCAAAATACTAACTTTAGAGTTTGCATAGCCATGCTTAAAGAATTATAAAGAGATGGTTCTCCATGGCAGGTCATGTCTACAGCTTTCTTCAAAGACATTATATGTTTTCTTGGGTTTCCTAAAATAGAAATAAAATAATGTTCTCTTAATAAAATCCTATAAATACATTATAAAAAGTTATGTTTCTCCCAAAATTTACGTATCTGTTAAGAACAGAATCCCTTCAATTTATATTTCTGTTGCACTTTTATCAGAAATATTCAGTAGTCTTACTTCATATGAAAAACAGATTACAAATAATCTTTTTATTCATTAACATACATTTTAAAGTAATATTAACTAGAGCGCATAACTTTTTACTCTTAATATTTTCATATTTCTTCATTGTTAAGACCAATATGCTTTCACATTTTAACATCTTTGAAAGCCACATGTGACTGACAGTCCCTGGTGGGAGACAGGCAGCATTGGTGACACAGCTGTCACTGCCTGCTCACGTGCAAACTTATGAGGAGCTCTTCATATGTTGTTGCTTCAATTGCATCATGTACATTGTACCATTCATGGTGAGTCTGCCATTTAAAATGTTTTTAACAATGTTACTTTCTTCTTTCATAATATTTCCTAAGTATAATTTCAGGGAATAACCATTTCTATATTTTTCCAAAAAATGTTACACTAACTTACGAAACTGTAGCACTATAAAGACTAGTTTCTCCATGTTTCAGCAAGCAGTATATTGCCTTCAAAACTTAATTTTCCACATTTAAAATATATGAAATAAAATGAATTTTTAACCACTAGGTTTTTTTTAATCACTAGTTTGTATACTCTTTTATTATTATTATTATTATTTTGAGTTGGAGTCTCACTCTGTCGCCCAGGCTGGAGTGCAGTAGCACACTCAAGGCCACCCTAGCATCAACCTGCTGGGATCCACCGATCCTTCCACCTCAGCCTTCCAAGTAGCTGGACCTACAGGCGCATGCTACCATGCCCGGCTAATTTTTGATTTATTGTAGAGACAAGGTCTCGTCAAGTTGCCCAGGCTGGTCTCGAACACATGGGCTCAGAAAATCCACTCGCCTCAGCCTCCCAAAGTGCTGGGATTATAGGCTGAGCCACTGAGCCCGACCTGTACATTTCGTTTCTGGGGCTTTTTTTTTTTCTGGTGTGAATTATTCATCTTTTTTGTCTATTCGTCTACCTGGAGTTCCCTAGATATTTATTATCTAAATTAGTTTTAAAATACTAACCATTTGAAATATGTAATATTCACTGCAGGTACTTACAGACACAACATTTTAGAAATGAAAAGTACCTCACTGATTCCAAATCTCTCATTTCATAAGGGAAAAATCTACACAAGGAAAATGATTTGCCCAAAGACTGTAAGACCCGCAGCACCCAAGCCTTGATCTTCTGGCTCTAGATACACTTCTCTTTCTGCCATGTCATACAAATGACTTTTCATCTTCCATTGTGTGGTGAGTACAGGGAAAGAGTATGCTCTGCTAATAAGGCTTATGACAGTTGTCTGACTAGAGAAAAGGTGCCTTCAAGAGGCCTATCAGAATCTTCAATCTTTCTTTTTTTTGGACAGGGTTTCATTCTGTTACCCAGGCTGGAGTACAGTGGCACGATGACAGCTCACCATAGACTCCAATCCTAGGCTTAAGCAATCCTACTGTCTCAGCCTCACAAACAGCTGGGACCACAGGCATGCACCACCACACCCGGTTAATTTTTCTTTCTTTTTTTTGCAGAAACGGGGTATCACTCCATTGCCCAGGCTGGTCTCAAATTCCCAGGTTCAAGCAATCCTCCCACCTCAGCCTCCCAAAGTGCTGGCGTGAGCCACTGCGTCTGGCCATTTTTCATCTTTACACATATAACTTCACTAGCATCCAAAAAAACCTGCTATTAATTTAGGGCAGGGAAGGGCAAGAGGAAGGAAGGTTGCCTTTACATCCCTTCCTTGGGGCAACTATCCTTTCCCAACTATAATCCTGCTTAGTCCACTTAGGCTGACCCTGCATCCATGCTGCTCTGGGCATAGGCACATAATCCAGGCCGACCAACAGAACACCTCATGCCCTTGGCCATTTGGCTCATGAAAGAGTAGATGGAAGCAGGGATGATAAGAGTCCTCCCTAGACTTTTGTTGAGAATATAGACTCTGAGGACTACACAGACCTGGGGCTGTTAACAGATACCTTTTCACCTCCCAGAAAACCTACCAGAAAATGAAGCCAAAGATAGGACTCCTGGAACCAACTATAAATAAAATCAGCCCACTTTTTTTTTTTTTTTTTTTTTTACCTGTAGATCTCTTTCATTGTTGGATCTTTACCTGGTTCAGCCCACCTTTGAACATAAGTCAATAATTTTCCTTTTGGCACTTGAGCTAGTTTGAGTTTTTTTTTAGGGGGTCTCCACAACTGAGTTTCGTGGATCACTCCAGGCTAATGTACATTTCACACCTTACTGCCGTAATGAAAAACTTAGTGAAGAAAGTATGTCATTTCCCTTATGTGTGTTGGCAAGAATAAAAGGTTAGAGTACTCTAGAATAAAGGACTAGAGTATTTCACAGAAAATAAAATAGAATCAGTGATGTAAGTCTGTAACAGCACATAAACCAAAGCAAATTAAAACACTACTATCTTTTGAGACTAAAATTCAGTTAGGTTTATCATGTAAGCAAAAAAGATTCATTAACAATAGCTACAACTTGATTTCATACTTTTTGCTTTTTAAATTACATGTCTAACTTTTTTTTTTTTTTTTCCCTTGAGTTGGAGTCTCACTCTTGCCCAGACTGGAGTGCAGTGGCCGCTCCCCGCCACCGCAGCCTCGACCTGCTGGGCTCAGGTGATCCTTCCGCCTCAGCCTTCCAAGTAGCTGGAACTACAGGCACGCGCCACTACGCCCGGCTAGTTTAGGTATATTAAATGCATTTTGACTTATAATGCTTTCAAATTACAATGGGTTTATTAGGTTGTAACCCCATCATCACAAGTTAAGGAGCATTTCTACACCCAAAAGAACTGAAAGCTGGCTGGGTGTGGTGGCTCAAGCCTGTAATCCCAGTACTTTGGGAGGTTGAGGCCAGAGGACAACCTGAACTGGGGGTTTGAGACCAGCCTGAGCAACTTTGTGAGATCCCGTCTCTACAATATATATATAAAAAAAAAATTAGCTGGGCGTAGTAGTACATGCCTGTGGTTCCAGCTACTTGGAAGGGTGAGGCGGAAGGATTGCCTGAGTCTAGTAGGTCAATGCTGGGGTGGCCATGAGCGTGCCACTGCACTCCAGCCTGGGCAACAAAGTGAGACTCTGACTCAAAAATAAAAAAAAAAAAGAATTGAAAGGGACTTGAACAGACATTTGTACACCCATTTCACAGCAGTATTACTCATGATAGCCAAAAGGTGGAAGCAACCTAAGTGACCATCAATGGATGAACAGATAAACAAAATATGGCATATATGTACATACAGTGATTATTATTCAGCTCAAAAAAGGAAAAAAATCTGACACATGCTACAGCATGGAAGAAACCTGAAGATATTATGCTAAGTGAAAGAAGCCAGACAAAAAATGTTACATATTAAGAATGGTGGTTGTCAGAGTTGGGAAGAGGGAAGAATGGGGAATTAGTGTTTACTAGGAACAAATGAAAAACTTCCTGGAGCTGCATGGTGGTGATGGCTGCACAATGTGAATGCACTAATGCTGTACACTTAAAAATGGTTTAAATGGTAAATTTTTTGTTGCATAAATTTTACAATTAAAAAAAAAACCTCTAATATGCAAAACATCACACTGAGTCTCTCTTACTAGCATGTATTTCACTGTGTAACTCTTGACATCTCTCACAGTTACTACTTCTCCCCATAGCTAGTTCCACAGATGGGAGTCCATTTATTCGTTAACACTGAATGGCATGCTAAAAAATGAACAGTATCCAGGCATGCACTACATATGTAGGGAGTACAGGTTCCAAGTCAGTATCTTTTTTGCCCAATCCTTTATTCTTCCATAAAGGAAATCAAAGAAGGAATGGGGCTGGCCCACTCTGAAAGAACTTTAGCAAGTACTGGGTTTGAGCTCAGTTTGTATGTAAACTCTTAATTGACCTACAGGCCAAAATAAACTTAATGGTACCCCTTTAACTTTTAAAGAATACTGTCCTCTGGCTCCTACCTTGGGGAAGGACAAGTGAGACCTGGCCACTTAAGTCTCTCTCTTTTCCCATTCTCCCTAATGGACCATCTTGCCAAGGAAAATTTCTCCAGTAGGGCCCCTTAAAGATACCTAAAAGTATCAGCCTTGTGGCAATAATCTACCATTACTGTACTTTTCCTTCCCTTAATTTTCAAAAAAGATCTTCAAAACATAATAAGTATTAAGTACCTACCACCTTCTAGGCCCTGTGTCAGGTAGTGATGTATAAGATAAACACAATCTCTACCATCAATGAACTGACAGTCTAGAAAAGCAGTGTTCGGCAGAAATACAATAAAAGCACACATCATTTTAAATCTTCTAGCAGCCATGTTTAAAAGAGTCAAGACAAAAAGATTAAATTAATTTCAACATTTCATTCAACCCCCAAAATCCAAACGTTATCATTTCAAAATGTAATTAATACAAAAAAAAAAAATAAGATAGTTTACATTCTTTTTCCTCATGCTAAGTCTCTGAAAGCTGGTGTATATTTTACACTTAAAGCATATCCTAATTTGGAGTAGCCACATTTCAAGACAGCAATAGTTACATGTGGCTAGCGGCTACTGTACTGGATAAGTAGGACTAAAACGTCTCAAAATAGCTGTTGAGACCAACCAGGATTGTGATCTTAAAAGCCTCTCCATTTACTTCTTGGGGTGGGGGTGGGGTGATGTAGAAGTGAATGATGAAAGCTTAAGGGGCTTACCCATCAAAGGAAGAGCTGGTGCAGTCATAAACCATCTCTCGGTTACCCTTCATCTGTAGGTATGCATCACAATTGTCACAACCATCATATTCAAACTGGTCTATGGTCTGGGAGTGGAAAAAAAATATATAAAGGAAAAGGAGAGAAAAGCATGAATAAGGCCAAAAGAAAAAGTGGCTTCCTCACTACTTCGACCTGGTCAATTCTTGGTTCCCAATGTTGGCTTTGTCTCATCAGGTCCCCCACCTCCTACTCCCAAAGTTCCACTCCAAAGTTCACCCTCACACTCCTTCCTGTCTTGTTCTCAGTTCCGTTCTATCTATTCCTTTCTCTATCTCCTTAGGGCAGGCACCCTCTCCGACTACTCTCTCGGCTGCGGATTCTCACCTTCTTCTGACTCCCAGAGTCCTTCAGCTCCAACATAAATTCACCGGACGTCTGTTCAGAGCGGAGGATTCAAAGGCATGTACCACAGCCCGTGCCCTCATACTCCTACCACGTAAGCGAACAATGGCTCCCTTCGGCTTCCCACTCCGCCTGCCACCTCTCGGAGTCCTGGGCCTTCCTTTTCTCTCGACTGCCCTCCGGCTCTGTTCCACCCTCTTTCCCCCCACCTTGATCCCCTACTGCCCCTACAGCCAGGTCCCCGACGGACACCTTGACCAGTGAACACAGCAAACAGGCGCGCAGATGCCGCAGGTCCTTCGGCACCGTCTCCAAGGCCATCTTCTCCAACAGGAAGAACAACGGCGAGGAATACTGCCACCGCTCCCTCGCCCGCAGGAAGTAAACAGCTCACTACCCACAATGCCCGCCACTTCTGGCGCTTTCGACTTCCTCTTCCGGTGTGGGAGGGCACCGGCCCCGCCCCTCCCCCCGCCGGAGGAGATGGTTTCTCCCATCCGGAGGGGAGGCGGGGCTGCCGGCAGCCACCTGGGCCGGCGCGCGGCCCCGCCACCTGGGCCGGCGCGGGCGGGCCAGGCGGCGGTTGGGCAGTCGGCGGGCCCTCGTGGGGCGGGTCAGGGCGGGCAGCTGGCGCCTGCGCGGGAGCACGCGGGGCCCGGGCCAACCCGGAAGGCTGCGGGGCGGGACGTTTGATCCGGGCCGCAGGTCTCGGGCCGCCGCCCCCGCCCACTCCGGCGGTAGCCGAGATGCTTTTTTTTTTTAATCTTCCCGTTTTGCAAGCCCTGGGACCGTGAGGCCGCTGTCTCCCTCTTGATGATCTCTGCAGAGAGCAAGCCAAACCCAGGGACGGCCACACCCCTTCTTCCTAACGGCGGGAGCGCTGTGGGTTTCATTGCGTCTCCAGGAAAGCGGACCTGGGAGCCGCTGGCGGAAAAAAAAATCATCTTTCATTATTTCTAAAAACTGTACGCATGCGCGTTCCAGCTGATAATTCATGCTTTGTGCAGCATTTAGACACATTCCTAAGGAGCATCCGTAGGAGATGAGGTGTCTTTTCCTTTTTTTTTTTTTTCTTTCATGTCACTCTGTAGGAAGCTCCATGCCTTGCCCCCTGAACACCAGACAGCTATCAGCCCTGCCAAACTTGTCCTGGGGAAGCCGAGGGGAAGCCGCGCAGCGTGAGGAAGCTCGCAGAGGCTCCTCCTGGCCCTGCGGGGTTCCTACGCCAGCAGAGCATCGGCTCCCTTGGTCCTGGTTCCCTTGGTCCTCGCCTCACGATAGCCGGGTGTGTAGGCAGAGCGCTCATTTGTGTTTATCCATATTGGAGCTTGGGGGTCTAAACGGGTCCGGGCCCTGCTGTCCTACCCTGCCAGCCCAGCTTCCTGGTTGATACTGAGCTGCTTCAAAGGAGGCCTACTTCTTGTTGTCCATTCCATGCTGTGTTCACATGGACTCTGTGGCAGGGGTTTGGATGTTTTCTGTCACTGAATAAAACTTTCCACTTTGGAATATGTTTTCTACTCTCTGCTAGCTCACGTAAGCCCTGCAGCAACTGTGAGGTAGGCCCATTTTACAGATGGAAAAAGTGAGGCACAGAGTAGTTACCCAAGGTCACAAAGTTAAGTCTCTGAAGCATTATAATTAAAGTGTTGAGTGAACACTACAATATTAAGACTGAAGCACATTGAGAATGTAGTTCTGGCCAGGCATGGTGGCTCAGCCTGTAATCCCAGCACTTTGGGAGACCCAGGCGAGAGGATTTCCTGAACTGGAAGGTTCGAGACCAGCCTGGGCAACTTGGTAAGACCTTGTTTCTATAATAAATCACGAAAACTAGCCGGGCATGGTGGTGTGCATCTGTAGTTCCAGCTACTTGGAAGGCTAAGGCAGAAGGATTGCCTGAGCCCAGCAGGTCAGCGTGCCACTGCACTCTAGCCGGGCGACAAAGAGTGAGACTCCAACTCAAAAAAAAAAAAAAATCCAGTTGTGCTTTTCTTTTCTCTGGTCTCACTTAGCCATGCTTTTGGGGGCTTACAAACCAGTTCTTACAAAGCCTACTGCTCTACCCTGTCCTTTCATAAACCAGAGCCTAGCCTCTGATACCAGAAATCATTTATTTCTTTTGATGTAGAAAGATGAAGGTGTTATCCTGAGTGACAGGACAAAATAAAACCACAAGACCAGAGTGCATTTATGGATAAATATATTAGCAAATAAATACGTTTCTCAACATAGTGCCTGATTCAAGCGTCTTTCTGTCTGGTTCAGATATAAATACCCATGTGGGTGCCTAGGTGCTAGTCTCCCCACTGACTTTGAGGGAAGAAGGTTCCCAAGTGGGGTCCTGTGCCCACTTTGCCCCCACATTCACATTCCAAATGGGATAACACCTGAGGGGCCAGCTATGGTGAGGCTGCCCCAGGATGAATGTCACCCTAAGGAGGCCCCTCAGCCCTTGCCCACTCGGTATAAGCTGCCCAGGCCAGATTTTCTGCCTCAGCTCCACTCTCGCACGCACACTTTCCTGTGGGTCTCTGGCCTGTAAGGCATATACTGGGGAGCTAGGCCTCTGGCCCTGAAAACTCAAGGGTCATACTTTGCTTCTCCTTTTTTCCCTGTTCCCCATCCCTGCTCTGAGACAAAACTTCTCCCAGAGAAGAATTCTTTGTTGTCCCTGCTCAGCTTAAGCCTGCCTTTTCTACTTTCATTCCATCCTTCCTCTTCCCAGATGAAGTCCCGCAGAAATTCTTTGCTTTGGGAATTGAAGTCAGGAGACCTTCAAGGAAGAGTTTTCCTCCCCACAATCCCTACTCCCATCCACCAGAAGAACTGGGACTGCTGGAGTGACAAGGGCTCAGCTGTGCCCAACTCATGGATAGAACTCTACACTGTATTGGGAACACCCCTTTTTTAGTGCTCAGGGCTCACCTATGTTCCCAGTCCTTTTGGCAAAGAAGGAAAATGGTAGAGCTGGGGTTACCCTGATATAGCAGCTTGCCATGGAGGGGCCAAAGCTGGTGTGCACAACTCACCCAGGAAGGAGGTGATAAGGGGTCACACATTCCACTGAGCCCACTGGCTGGTATGAACATGAGATCTGGGGCAAGAGAGACCTAGTAGGGCTGGGGAAAGCAGCAGCACCTTTGTAACACCTAGCTACCCATACCTAACTTTCTCCCCTCCAAAAATTCAGCCACAGGCAGGGGCTGGTTGCCTGGCTAGACATGGACTTGCTGCACTGCTGATGTATTCTGCCGACAAGGTCCAGAGCTGGAGCAGGAAATAGCACCTCCAGCACCCCCACCATCACTGCTGCTCTTCCAGAGCTTCCAGGAAGTGTGGAAAAAAAGAGATGTTTGCTGACGTCCTTTCCTCTCCCAGGAGCAGGACTCTGTGCCAGGTAGGGCCCAAAGTCATCCGGAGCATATTCTTGGTTGGAGCCAGGCCTGACGTCTCACACTGCCTGTTCACATAGCTCCTCAAGTTCCTCCTCCGAGTCTGTATTTAGAGACAGGGGAGAAAAAAGGTCATTGAGGGTCAGGCCAGGCTCCTGCTTCTCCCTCCTGCGCAAGAGTGTGGCTGGGAGGGGACCACAAAGAGGGAGGAGCAGGGAATGTGTCTGGAAAGGGTGATTAGATTGAAAGTGGAGTGGGGCCCCTGTTGGGACAAAGGAGAGAGAAAAACAAATCTAGAGAAAGAGAAACATATATAGCAACTAGTGTGTTATCAATACTTAGTATTCATTCAATCACCCAATAAATATTTATTAAGCATTGTGAGTTTGGTCTGCTACCATGTGCCAAATAGAAGACCAGAAAGAATAAGGAGGGACCTGATAATCTCATAGGAGACTCAAAGGTGTGTCTGCAAATGGCTATAGTGCCAATGGGACAGGGCAGAGGTCATAAGAGATGCATCAAGGACGTGGGGAGACCATGTCCAAGTGCAGCAATCAGGAGAGGCTTCCTGGAAGTAGGGTTAAATGAGCTGGGCCTGCCGGAATAGGTACAAATTGGATTTATGGGAATAGGGAAGGAAGGAGGATATTCTGGGCTGTAGGAACTACATGGAGTTTTTTACCCAGTTTGGCTAAAGCACAGAGCCGGGGAAGGGGAAGGGAGAGAGTAGAAAATAAGGTTGGGAACAAAGATGGGGGCAGGCTGGTAGTGGAGCCAGCAGATTGGATGTTTCCTTACTATGGACAAACAGAACATCTGAAGGTTTCTGGACAGTTTATTTTAAGGCAGATGGCCCTGGCATCAGCATGGAGGGTTGCTGAGCAGGGGAGCAGTGCTGCACAACTCCATGAGACACAACACTGATGGGCAGCATCCACCTTCATGGCATGGTGAGACAGAAGGGAAGAGTTAGGAGGCTGCTGCATGGATCCTTAGGCTGTTCCTGACACTGGCAGGCTGTCAGACCTGGACTTGAGGAGAATATGATAAAGCTAGCAGAGATACAGTTTACTGAAACTGGCACCACGGGGATGTGAGGAGCTGGGAACAGGGAGGCACTGAAATGAGTTCTGAGTTTGGGAGAAAAGGGAAGTGGTGGTCTGGCACGGGCAGCACCGAAAGTACACACATGACAAGGTCCAGATGGAATCACAAACACATGGCCAAAGTTTGCATTACACAGCTCTACAAAAGCCATCATCCTCTGAACTGTAACTATTTGCATCCCTGGCTTCGCATGGGCCTGGATGTCCTGGTTGGCAAGTTCCATGCCCTCAGACCCTAACCTGGGACTAGCACAAAGCAAGCATACAGTCACAAGGAAAAAGGGAGGGAGGGAGGAAAAGAATGAATGAATGGATCTTAGAAGCTCTCAGATCCTGCCTGTAGGATTCCTAGACTGTGAGATCTTATATTTCAGGACCTTTGGGTCCTCTCTCAGGGTGGAAGGGTTCTCCTAGCAATGGATGTAGACAAACAGCCATGTCATCCACAAAATGGGAGGAGCTGGGGAAGAGTGGGAAGGGAAAGCTCTGGAAGGGGAAGGGAGCATTTGGACAAATAAACACCAAGTTAAAGTTGAGAGTTTACATTATCACCCATTGTCTATCATCCGGGGATGCAATGAGTCCTCAAGAAAATGAGGTTGGTCTTATTAACAACGGTGCTTGGAAGAGAAGTCTTACTTGTTCCTTTACCACAGGGGCAGAGGAAGAAAAACCTAAGGATTCACAGGGCTGCCTAGAACCACCTGTGGTTTCTTTTTTTTTTCTTTCTGTCATCCACATGGTTCTCATATAGCCTATTGTTAGGTTATCTGTAATTATTTCTCCTAAAAGATCAAGCTTTCCCCAAGGAACACTTCATGGCCTTCTTTGTATTTAGAGCTAATAGTGAGCTGGGAGCATTGGTTGTGCCAATTATTAAAATAGTGAAACACCTCTGTTTGAGCTGCTGCTCATGTGCCTTTCTGATACCTCAGACATACCTGCACCTCTCCTGGGATCTCCCTGTGATCTGCCAACTAAAGGGGTAGCACTGGGTGGAGTTGGGTGCTCCAGTGCTCTAGCCAGTGTGTTATCCTGTGCTGGCGGCTCGATATTTAGAATGTCACCTCTGCTGTATCCTTCTCAGCTTCCATCAACCCCTTGCTGGCCAACTTCACCTGTCCTGCAATGTTCAACTCTAGTCTCCTCTCCCCACCACACCTGCTACCCCTGAAAACTCACCAGGCTGGGCTGGCAGCACCTGGCAGTGCGGATGAGGGCATGGTCTGCCCTCCGGGGTGTCAGAACTCCATTCAGAAGGTCCCTCCCCAGGTGGGTGTGGCCCCAGGGGCCGGCGTGGAGTCAGACACAACCACACTGGCTGTGAACTGGAGTAACAGGGGCCTGGGGCTTCTGGTAGCAGCCTCCTGTCCAGGCCTGGAGGTCCAAAGATCAATGGGTGGGCCTCTGAGGACCAAGGATATGCCAGGTTAGGGCTGTAATGAGGGAAAATCTGGCAAGTTGGGTGCACAGTGGAGTCCTGGGTTCGAGAAGCTGAGGTGGGCTCTAAGGGACACCCCCGCCGTTTCCTCTGTGGGTGTCGGACAGAAAGGCTGTATTTCTGCATGTTGAAGAAACCACTGGTACTAGGACAGGGGCTGGAGGCTTCAGCTGGCCCAGGGGCTGGCTCAGGGAGGGCCCTGGGTCGTTGTGGGTTGGGCAGCTGCCCTGAAGGGGCTGCCGGGATGGATCTGGCAACTTGTTGATCAGGAGAAGGTGGCTCCGGCTGGGGCTGTGTCTGAGGAACAGCAGGCCTGGATTGGGGGACACCAGTTTCTGGGCCAGGCTTCCTGCCATGCCACTGAAACCGCTTTTTATAGTGGTGATGCCGGTGGCGGTGGTAGTGGATGTGGCTGGAAACCTGGGTTTCCCCTATGGGCACCACTGAGTCCAAGGAACGGGGCCGAGAGGCCACGCTAGGCTGCACGTCCACTGCTTTGGGATCCCCCTCAGGGCTGCAGTACACCAAGGGGTCAAAGTCACTGCTCAGGGAGCTGCGGAAGGTAGAACTGCTGCCATGGATGCCCTGCAGGCTGATGTCTGTGCAGTTGACCACAGAGTCACTGGAAGAGCCGTGACAGGGTCCTGAGCTGGAGTCACTGGCTGGCCCATCTGCCAGGTATCCACTGCGTTCCGTGCAATAACTTTCTCCAGACCCACTGCTGTCATGAGGCCTGGCCCGACGCAGGGGCACTGGGCAGGTAGCAGGGTGCTGTGAGGTGCATTGGAAGTGGCCCAGTCCCCAGCCCTGTGCATAGGGGTGCTGGGCCACTGCCAGACGCTGCTGCTGGCCTGTAGCCCGGGCATGTGCAGCTCTTGGGGGGCGGTGATGCCGAGGGTCTGAGCCTGGATCCTGGGATGGCAGGAAGGGACTAGGTCGTGGGGGCCGAGCCACAGTACTCCGAGAAGGGCCCAGCAAGTAGGCAGCAGGGAGGTGGTAGTGGGCATGGCCAGGATGCTGGCGAATAAGATGGAGTCTCCGACCTGGTTCTTGGTAAGATCGAGAAGGCCCCAGGGACTGGGAAAATGAATCTCCCTCTGGAAAAAAAGAACAAAGAGCACAGGTGTTTGACTCCATAAACCTATGGAGAATGCACTCAGAAAGGTGTGACTGTCACTAACCTATTTGACCCTGCATAGCCTGTGAACTCAGAGTTCGGGGGGACCAAGGACATCCCTCACTGCCTGTGCCGTGAGACTTCCGGTTCCCACCAGTCCACTTGTCTGCCCTGGGAGTCCCACTGGGCATGCTGATCCCTGCTTCTCCCACCAGCCACTTCGGGCTCCTTCACCCAGGGCCACCACTAACACATATGGCACCTTTAGGTGAATCAGAAAAGGATTCTCTGAAGATATTTATTTCACTTTCATCTTTTAGAAAATTGTCATAATATATTGATTCTGTTACAATAGGATGCTTTATTGCTAGAAAATTGAAATAATATATAAATCACCCAGATTTATTGAATCAACAAGGTTGTTACAAAATATAATAATTTTTAAGATAATAAAGATGTCTACATCGTAACTGGCCCTCTCCTCAGGTGAGGTGCCTCGAGCAGCACAAAGCCTAAATGACTACTGTGACAGTTCTCTTTCCTTCTCAGCTTCAAGACAGAGGCTCCTTCCCAAAATGAATCCACATTCTAGACCCATCTGCCTGCACACAGGGGAGCCCTTGGCCCACTTCCTACCTATGATGTTGAACATACAGAGGGGACAAGTTCGATGCTGATGTAGCCAGGGGTCCACGCAGGTACGATGGAACTCATGGAGGCAGGAAATGACCCGTAGCTCCTGGAAAAAAATGGGTCCAAACCAAAGGTTTCCATAGCCACAGGAATGTCCAGGAGCTGAGACATCCCCAACTCCCTGGGGCCTCTCCTTCTTGCTGTCACCCACTTGCAAAAGACCTCACAGTACAATAGAAAAGCTGTGCGTTCTGGTATCTGGTAGGCCTGGTATCAGGTAGGCCTGCTGTACAATGAGGATAAAAAGCTAACCTACCCTGCCTTTCACTGCCATGGGGCGAAAATGAGATAATACATCTAAAGCACCACCACAGCCTGGCACATGGAGGCACTCTCAACAAACAGTAGTGTTCTTCACTGGAAGACCAGAAAGTGACCAAACCTCAGGGCGGTCCCCTACCTCTGCCCCACGCAGGATACACAGGACACAGATGTAGCCAGGGCACCATTCCACCCCCGCCCCAGCTTCAAGCTCCCTCCTCGGTCTGGTCACGGAAATGAACCACAGGGCCTGCTTACCTGCCCCTCAGAGAACTCCTCCAGGCAGATGGCACACACGGGAGCTGAGCTGCAGCTGCTACCTGAGTCTGGCCACTCACCCCGGGCCCTCCTGCAGCTGGCCTGGTACCTCCTGGTAGCCAGCTGGCTGATGGCCCAGGCTGTTCGCTGCTGAAGGGGATCCTGGGAAAACAAGCAGGGCTCAGAATGGGGGGGCATGGGCTCCCCTTCTCTGTCCCCTGGACATCAGCTTGGACTCAGTTCCCAGTCACCCAGTTAGGCCACATGGCCAATTGACCACCCCTGGGAGTTCGTCCCCTTGGAGCTCATACGTGGCTCTGCCAAGCAGGCCAAGCCCTCCCAACCCACCTACCTGCTCACACCATCAGCTTTTGTTCCCTTGATGGCCCAGAAGAGAAGCTTTTTACCCAAGTGCTGCTGAACATCCCAACTTGGATATCCAACAGGCGTGTCAAACTTGACATGCCCCAAACTGAACTTGTAATCCTATTAACCATCCTCAGTCACAAACCTGACTTCCCCGAGTCTTCCCCATTTCAGCAAGTGGCAAGTCTGTTCTTTTAATTGCTGAGACCATAGATCTTGACTCCTCTCTCTCACATCCCACAATCAACTCATTAGTAAACCCAGTGGCTTTGCCTTCAACATAAACCTGGAACCTAACAACTCCTCACCATTTTCATGGCCACCTTCCTAATCTAAGCCACTAGTACTGTCACCCAGATTCCTGTAATAGCTTCTTAGCTGGTTTCTGTGTCCAGCCTTACTTCTCTGGAGTCTACTCTCATTAAAGCAGTAAGAGTGATCAGGTTAAAGCCTAAGTCAGATCACGGTGCTACTTCTCTCAGAACACTGCAGTAGCTCCCATTTCACCCAGAGTAAAACACAAATGGCCTTAACAGGCCAATACGACTGTGCCCCCTTCCACCTCCTCCACCTCTGCCCCACTCACAGCCTTCATGTTGTTCCTCAGCCATGCCTGGCACCCTCGGCCTCAAGGCGTTTGCCCCTTACTCTTCTCTCTGCCTCAATCACTTTCTCCCCACAGACCTGCGTGGAAGACCCTCACATTCAGTTAGGGTCATTGCTGTAATGTTGTCTTCCCAATGTGGCCTTCCCTGGACTTGCTTTCAAAAGCAAACTCTGTCTCCTTTCATTCCTTTTCTCCTTTGCTATTTTATTTTTCTCTGTAGCACATAACACCTGTTATGCTAAAATATTACCTGTTTTACTTATTTATGTTGTCAATTGTCTGTCTCTTCCCACTAGAATGGAAGCTCCTTGGGGATAGGGATTTTTCGTCATTTTGGCCACTGCACTATCTCCAACACCTGGTTCAGGAGCTCCATATATTTGTTGAATAAATGAATGAATGAATGAGCAATATGGGGAGAGGCTGCTGGAAATCAACAAAGACAGATACTAGGGTATTTAGCTGTCAATTGCTTCATGGGCATAGAGGTGCCTGTCTTCCTCACGTTCTCCGTCCTGCTCCCCACCCACCTCACATACACATGCCCACCTCCACCAGAGAGCCCACACCACTCACCGGTCTACTGTGGCGGGGGCGGCACCGGATACGCAGCACCGAAGCCAGAATGACCACAAAGATGGTGCCCACCACTGTCAGCAGGATCCACACATCATAATCAGGCTAGGGGAATGACAGAGAGGGAAAGGGTCACACTTCTGGAGGGAACTGGGCCGACACGGGAGGAAACACAGGAGCCCAGGAGACAGACAGCTAGAGGCTCCCTTGAATCTTCCACCTGGGGGGTGAACAGGATGAACCTGAAGGTGGGAGTTGGTGGGCCCTCTCTAGCCAAGGGTGCTCACAGAGAGGGTCCTCCAGATGCCAGCTATGAGAAGTACTATCTGAAAACCTGCATGCTTGGGAGAAGGAGGAAGGGACCCCTCTGCAAGGTGGGCAATACTTGCCAACGAGCAGCTTGATGAGGTTCCTAGCCAGTGGAGAATTGCCAACCCAGAGGTCAGGGGATCAGGGGGTGAGGGGGACAGAAGGTGAGGGGGCCAGGGGCCAGAATTTCATTCCAGCTCTGCTATTCCATGCCATGAAACCACAGAGTTAAAAACAGCTTTAGAACTCATCTGACCCAATCTGTCATCCTGCAGATAAGACACAGCGAGGGGGAAAACTTGCCCAGAGGCACAGAGCTATTGAATGAAGTTGGACGAGAGGGTTTCTAGGATCCCTTTCGGCTCCTGGAGTCTAAAGGCTTTTTGTGGGAGTGGCCACAGGACAAGTAGTGGGTGAGTGCTGATTACAGAGGTTTGGTGTGCTTACCCAGACCGGGGACTCCTTCAGCTCAATCTTCACATGGGCTTTTCGGTTCTTGTACACAAACTCCATCAGCTTTTCTGCGTCACGACCCCAGATCAACACCACTGGCCACGTCAGCCCCAGTGGCTGCTGCAGCTGCAGGAGGGAAAGTGCCCAGAAAGTTGCAGTAGCTTCTCCATCCCCTGAGAACCTCACCTTATGCCATCCAGCCCCTCCTCGAACACTCACTATCCCTGGGTACCTGCTCAGCGGCAGCTCGATCCTCGGTGATGTCAAAGAGGACAGCACTAGCTCCTCGCTCACCCGCCATCCGGGCCTGCAGGGGCACATAGCACAGGTTGGGCTGGATTCAGAGAAGGACACAGCCGTCCACGGCCCAGCCTCACCCCTCACACATGCATCTCTTCCCACTCCTGCACAGTTCCATATATACATGCAAGGGTCAGTGGATCTAGGACCCCCTTTCTTCCCCCTGAACTCACCCAGGTCCCACTGCCTTCGAAGGATAACATTGTCTTTCCTTCTGTAATGGATCAAACACTTAACAGGGGTTTACTGGGTGCCAAGTGGTAGACCTGGTTCTAAGGCTAAGGACCAGCGAGACATGGCCCCTGCTGTCAGGGTTCAATCAGGCAGAGGATGAGAGAAGACAGGAAGAGTGGTACATAGCACCTTCAGATGAGCTGGGTTTTCCAGGGCCTGGCCCTGCCTGTGCAAGGAGACTGCAGGGCATGCCCCCAGCTGAAGCAAAGCTCCAAGAGCCTGGGATAGTGCCCTCACTCAGAGCGTCCGTGGCAAAGTCCCAGACTCAGGCCATCTCTTCCTGCCACATTCTGGTTTGCCAATTCTTTCTCTGGCTCCAGTTCAAGGACTTGGAGGAGTCCCTGGCCAATGCTTTATGCCTTCACCCTCTCTCTTGGCGTGCATTAGAGCCTCAAGTGGGGAGCGACTGTTCCCACAAGGGGCTGTTCCCACAAGGATACAACACGCACATGTGTTCACGTGTGTTCACCAAGGGCTCCAAGAGCCACCCAGGCAGAACAGAAAACAGCCAGACGAGAACAAAAAGCCGGACTCTAGGAATATGTGTGGGGGTAAGAGAAGGGAGATAAGGGCTAAGGGTGGGGTGGAGGCAAAACGGCCAACAGACAGCAGACGCCTGAGGGAGCTGCTCCTGAATCCAGTGCTGGACCTCCTCACCCAGTGCAGCGCTCTTCAGCCTTCCTCGCTAGAGCAAAGGCTCCTTGCTGATGGCATCAGACTGTGGCCTCACACCCTGGGACCCCCGCTGAGTCTCTGGGGTCTTCCTGCAGGCAGTGAAGGAGTTAACTCTTCTGCAAGTAGCAGTGGCAGCAAGAGAAGCCAGTGCTGGGACTTACTCACACACTCAGCACTTTTTTTTGATCTCTGCTTGTCTTCCTAGGGAGAGCCTGTCGGGGCATGTCTCCTGCCAGGCAGGCTGGGAGTAGCTCCTTGTTTCTGCTCCCGGCTTGCCAGGCAGTGGCAGGGCCCAAGGGGCCCCTCAGAACCACTGCCTGCAGGCAGGGGAGCTGGAGGGGCTGGTGGAGACACTCACATGGGGCCCCATTTTGGCCTGGAGGATAACTTCCCTCTTCCTTCCCTTCCTCCCCTGGGAGCAGGACTGGGTCCTCCACCTGCACCCAGGCTCAGCCTAGGCCCAGGTTTACCAGGTGAACTGACTGGAATTCACAGGACTCCAGAATGGAATTGCTGAGGACATTGAGAGGTCGCAGTTGCATCCTCCCAGGAAGTCCACCCCCAAGGCTACTCCAGGCAGGCAGAAGATCCCCAAGTTTTCAGAGCCCCTTCAGCAAGGATGTGGGCAAAGTGCCAAGGGCACAGGAATCCCTGGTAGGGGGATCCTACTGGTAATCTCCCATTCCAAGGAGTAGGACAGGCCATGGAATTGAGACTGGTAGTCATGGAATTGAGACTCCCAGGCCTCAGGTTTCCCAACTCTGGCACAGGACCCTGGACCCAGACTGGCCAGGAAGAACATGAGGGAGGGCAAAGACTCCCTTCTCTGGAGATTTGCTTACTTTCTCACCCCTCACCCTTTGAAGAATTGGGATAGGAAAGGTGGAAAGCAATTACTGTGACATTCAAACACCCCAGTCTATTACAGCCCATAATTACAAAGTTGTAAAAGTGATCAAAGAGCCCAGAGCGCTGGCCAAGGGGGGGCAGGGTGGGGGGGGGGAAACAAACAGGACTTTCAGGTAGCGGGTTCCTGTGCTCAGAGCTCTAGGAATAAAAAGCAAGATCTGGGGACAGATGGTGGCCCAACCTGGGCTGGACTTCAGCCTCCAGAGTACCTGTTCTTAACTACCAGGTAGTGGTCTCCATGGTAAGAGAGGCAGGGCTTACACTCATCTGCTCTTCCTGTCCGCCTGCACACAAGAAAGTAAGTGGGAGGCAAAAAGAGGACCCGGGACAAGACTGGACTTTGGAAAGACAACCCAGAGACCTCTTTGGAAGCTCCAGAGTCAGCCAGTAAGTTTGCTGTAGTCTGTAGCAGCAGGAGCCATCACAGAGAGAGCACAGAGAGTGAACTGGGATTCTGCCTGTCACTGGTCAGCAGCTGCACTTTTTTGGATCTTAGATTTTCCTCTCTAGACCATAGTCTCTGTCTATCCCCTACTCATCAAAAACTGAGCACCAACTGTGCCCAGGACACCAAGCCAGGGAAGACCAGGCCCTCCAGAATGGCTTATAATCTAGTTGTGGAGACAAGACACATATAAAAAAATACAATGCTGAGAACAACATTCTAGAGCACAAACAAATGGAACAGCCCAGGAACTTCTAAGCCTTTTTTCACTTCAGAATGCTCTTCCCTCCACTATCCCCTCCACCAACACTATATCCAACACAAATCCTCAATATACAAAACAGATAAAAGTGAGGCAGCTTACTTTGAGGTAGGGATGAGGTCAGGAGGACCCTCAGCCTCTGCCTCCCCCAAAGCACTTCCACAAAACCTAGACTTAGCAGAATATGGTGTTGAAGGCATGGGCAGAGACCCTACCTGCTGGAGGTGTCCCTGAGGGAGGGATTTCTGCTCCTACCAGGCTGGCTGAGCTGGCTGGGCCAATCAGGAAAGAGTCAGTAGAAAACGTGCGATTCATCTGGGTTTGAAAGCAAGGGCAGAAGGAAGGAGAAGGAGAAGGGATAAAGTCTTTACAAGGATCCACTCTGCCCAGACTCCCTAGGTTTGTATCCTGGCTCTGCTACCAATTCTTAGCTGTGAGACTTTGGGCAAGTCACTTAACTATTCTGTGTGTCAGTTTTCCTTTCTGTAAACTGAGACAAGAGACCCTACTTCAGAGGGCCGTTGTGAGAACTACATAAATTAATCCATGTAAAGCACTTGTAATAGTGCCTGGCACATAGTAAATAAGTATCTACTTAATACTTATTCCTAAAGTATTAGTTATTATTATATGAACAATTACTATGTGCTTTGCATATATTGTTTCATTTACTCCTCACAACTCTACAAGACAGTCATCAGCTCCACTTCTGAGTTGAGGAAACTGAGGCTCAGAAAGACTGAATAACTTGCCCAGGGACACCTCTGATAAGCAGTGGAGGCAGGATTTGCACCCAGGACTTCAGCCTCCAGAGTAGCTGTTCTTAACTACCTGGTAGTGGTCTCCATGATAAGAGAGGCAGGGCTTATACCCATCTGCTTATCTCCAGATCTAGCTCCTTCTACCAGGCAAAAGGCTACAACACTAGTCCAGGCATGAGGTGATAAGGTCCTGGTTTTTCACAAGGAGGCTGTGAACTACTAATAAAGAAACAGAAACCAATCTGGGTGACTGGATGAGGGGTGGAGGGGGTAGTGGGGGTGGTGACAAGAACAGAAGAGTCCAGGACAATTACAGTGAAGGTTTCAGAGAGGAACAAGAGACAACAAATGAAAGAACAAAACTCCAACCTTGTTAACTATAAATACATGGAATGCCAATGCCAGTGATGACATTAATGAAAATTGCAATCATTTGCTGAGTGGTTACCATGTGCTTAGCACAGAGCTAAGAGCTTCCATCTGTTCTGTCTCATTAAATCCTCATAACTACTTATGACATAAGTCCCATTGTTATTCCTCTCTTACAGATGGGAAACAGAGGCTCAGAGAGGTGATCTAAAGTGTTCAGGTCACACTGAGGGGCACTGGAGGAACCAGGCTTCAAGCCCAGGGCTATATGGTTTGAGAGCCTCAGCTCTGTCAATGGTGACAGCACCACTGACACCAACAGGAAAAGCCAAGGCAGAGCTGCGTGGGGTCTGTAGTTTTCAAACTTTTCCTCCCCTAAGACTCCATCTTTCCCTACAAATCCTATGAGCCATAATTTTTTAAATATATGTTCTAGCAAACTAACTCCATTTATTAGGTACAATTTATTTTCCTATGAGATAGCTTACATTAACATGTTGAACTAATAAAATTCTAGCCAGAAACAATATCAAGTATTTTAGTTAAGCCTACAGGACTCCTGAAATATTGAAGGTAGCTCAAAGACCCATATTAATATCCTCACCGACCTCCTCTGAGCCAGGGAGTCCCCAGTAGCACCTACTTGGTCAGGTCAAAGAATGAGAGCTGAGGGAAGTCTTAGACCTGACCAACTGGAAGCCACTGGTGAGCCTGATGCCAGAGCATTTCCGACAGAGTGATGGGGGAGAAGCCAACCAAGGAGAATGCAAGGAGTGTGTGCAGGGGGAGGAGACAAGGGCGTGGTCACAGGGCAGTACCCAAGGTACTTCTTGTAAACCCCTAATGTTTTTTTTTATTCTTCTGTTTGTTTTAGCTCAGGCACTATTTGGCATTCGACATATATTATTTTCATACTCACAATAATCATGGGGGTAGGAAATAAAAGCCCCATTTTATGGTGATGGAAACAAAGGTCCAACAAGGTTAAGTAGCTCAAAGGGCACTGACCACATGCTTCTTGCTTTACAGTGTCTATGTACACATCTCTCCCACAGGAATATGGTCCTCCAGATGGCAAGAAGAAAACCTCTTATGTGAGTGCACCCTTACAGTCTGCCAAGTATTCACAGGTATGTGAAATCATGCTCTGCTTTAAAAGAACAGCAGTGGCTTTAGGAGACTTGGGTGGGAGGATTGCTTGAGGCCAGGAGTTTGAGATCAGCCTGGGCAACATAGAGAGAATTTGCCTCTAAAAAATTTTTTAAAAATTAACCAGGCATTGTGGTATGTGCACCTGTAGTCCCAGCTACTTGAGAGGCTGAGGCAGGGGGACTGCTTGAGCCCAGGAGATTGAGGCTGCAGTGAGCTGTGATCGCACCACTGCAGTCCAGTCTGGGTGACACAGACTCTGTTTCTAAAATAAGTAAGTAAACAAAAGAACAGCAAAAACTCTGGGTAGCAGAATTCTAGATATTTCTATGAGCTTATTTATACTTTTTCATAACATTTCCAGAATACACATACATTGCTTTTATAATAAGAAAAAAAAATCAGAGTGTCTCTGACCACTTCTTCCTTCTCTCTCTCTCTCTCTCTCTCACACACACACACACACACACACACACACACACACACACACGGTCTAATGCAGAATAGGCACTGCGAACTTGTTTACCAAATGCTCATATTGTGTTAAGCAAGGAAAATGAAATCTCCAGAGCAGAGCAACTTCAGTCTCATAAAATCCTGCTGTTATTAAGGACCCTCACAGTAACATGCTCCAGCTCCTCCAAGTGTGTCCTGAGCCCCAGCTTCCCACTGCTCCTGGACTGCCCTTCTGCATCAGCACAGCCTTGCCAGGAGGATATCTTCACCTGCATTCAGAATCCTGCCCACATCCCTGCCCCCCATGGGATTAGGTAAGAACCCAAGCTGTTTTCTTGAGACCCACGGGAGGACCAGGAGATCTGCAAGGGAGTACAACGAGCCGGCACAAAGGTTGGGAGTGTTACTCTTTTCTCTCACCAGTCCAGGGAGCACACCCTTCTGTGCTACACACAATCTAGCCATACTCCACACATACGCTCAGTTTTCCCAGCTAGAACAGGAGGCAACAGAAAGAATAAAAAAACTACATTTCAGATGTACACAGGGCTGGGTTCAAATCTCAGCTCCATCTTTTCCTAATTGTGCCATACTGTTGTTACTTAATTTTTCCGATGCTCACTTGCCTCATATGTCAAATGGAAAATAATAATCTCTCTTTCCTGACTGTTGTGAAAAGTAGATGAGATAATATATACAAAGAATCTGCCCCATATCTACCTCGTAAGCGCACAGAAAACAGTAACTGCTGTTCTTAGTTAAAGCAGTGGTCACAAAAGCAAAGGCTTACAAGCCCTACCAGGTAGCGGCCAGAATGGAGAGCAGCAAAGGAGAGGCCACAGCCGTGGGAAGGGGCAGCTCCAGTCCAGTGCCACCAGTCATGGCCTGCGGAGACATGGGACAAGCACTGCCAGAGCTTCTGAGCTTTCTCCCAGAGAAGCTAAAAATCTGGATTTTTGGATAAACAGTTTCAATTTTTAAATGTGGCAATTAATTTACATTTTGAAAAGTCATGGCAAGGGCTAAATACAACCCATCTGCATGCCAAACCCAGTATGCATACAACCAGCCTGCAATCTCAGAGGAAAAGTGCAAACTTAAAAGTAGGGGCAATGGCTTCTCATTTCTGCTGCTCTTGCCTAATGCTCAGTGAGTATTTCTGAAGGATGGTCGAACCTTCCAACTGACCCCCTGCCCCCCTTTTGAGCTGGGGGTCTCATTCTGTCACTCAGGTTCTGCCTGGGGGGGGTCTCATTCTGTCACCCAGACTCACCACAGTCTCCACCTCTGGACTCAGCAGACCCTTTCACCTCCTGAATAACTAGGACTACAGGCATAAGCCATCATGCCCAGCTATTCTGTAGAGACGAGGTCTTGCTATGTTGCCTAGGCTGATTTCAAGCAATCCTCCCACCTCAGCCTCCCAAAGTGCTGGGATTACAGTGTGAGCCACTGTGCCCAGCCCTGATGCCCTCTTTGTTCTAGTGCTGGGCAGGGAAGGGGCTTGGGAACTTCCAAGTGATGGGGGAGGAGGTGGGGTACACATGCCAGAATGAAAGTCAAAAAGTCCTGTCGGTGCTGGTTGGTGGACAAAGGACAGAAGCATGAATTTCCCCCTCTCTCAGACCAGTCACGGGTTAGGAAAACCTGAAGGAATCAGGCACATCACTCTTAGGAGACAATGGGGACAAGACAGCACAGGACCTCTCACAGCCCAGAGCTGGGTGAATTTCAGGGCATGTGTAGGGTCAAGAGGGAATCTACCTTGCTAGCCAGAGACAGGCAGGGGCGGGGGGCCCGTCGGGGACTCTCCAGCTTGACGATGCTGATGAATCCAGGCTCCAGGTTGTCATCGTCACTGGCATTGCACAGGTACAGAGGATGGGACTGCAGAGAGAGAACAGACAGACTTGGGTTAGGGAGGCTCTCCAGAGCAGGAGCGAACTACGGGAGCCAAGCATATCATTTTCTGGGAAAGTACCAGGCAGGCCTCTTGGTGCTATGAACGAGTGGGCCTTATTACTGGATTGCCTCATGGTAAGCTAGTAACTATTAGCCTCATTTCAGGGGTGCCAGGACTAAGATGCAGGTAGATGGGAGCAGATGGGAGAGAGGGGTGTCCCAGAGGGGGCCTGAATGAAAAGCCTACTGCAAAGCAACTCCCACCACCTACAAGCCCTGCTTCTCTCAACTGGACAGAGGGAGAGGGTGTCTCTCCTGGCCCAGCCTCTCTTGCCCCCGATCCTTCCACCTGCTCCCCAAACCCCAGGCTAAGAGAATATCCGTGCATGCCTGTATCAGTGTCTTTAGCATCTTACCTCCCCTCCTTGCTCCACGTGGCAGTGCTGGGTGTATCCTGTCTCCTTAGGATGCCCCCAGGAGCTGCTGTCTTACAGATTCCCATCTCTCACAAGGCCTGTTCCTCTCACTCAGTGCTGCCTGGCTTCTCTCACAATCTCCCTCTGCCTTGGCCCTGTGCCCATCCTGGGATCAAGCAGGGTGCTGACAGGGAGAGGGGACTATATTGGGATAAGGCTTGGCTAGGACATAAGCCCTGAACAGCGCAATTCCTAGGAGCTCATCCTGTCCCTGGGAATGATTCAGTGATGGTGGAGGCAGCTCAGCCCATCTGCTCTGAGGGTGCGGCAGGTCCAGTCCAAGGCCCTGGGTCTCTCAGCCCACCTGGTGCTGAATAGTGACTAAAGGGAAGTGGGCCAATATGTGCTGACAGAAACCACAGGGATAAGACTGCCTTACTCTAACCCTCTTCTCATTCAAGGTGATTCTAATGCCCATTTGAATCTAATTTTCCCCAAATAAAATGTCAGATTGCTATGAGAACGAAGTATGATTTATTTGGCCCTGGATAATCCAACAGGTCAGAGACTCCTATCTGGTGGAAACCCAACGTATCTACAGGAAATTCTGCCCCCTCCACTGCTGTTGAAGTCTGAAGGACTTCCAGGAGGAACATCAGAGGAACCAGAGAGAATCTTGAATTTATAAAGATGTTTATGAAAATAATCACGCTGATGATGGATTTAAAAGCACAGTTACCTTCTGAAAGCACTTGCAGGCTGTCTCCTCTGACTAGGTCACTGTAGCTCCTTGAACGTGGTAGGTTTTAAGTAAATAGGTTCTACCTTGCTTTGAATTGTATCCTTGGGGAAAAAAAATCTCTGGGCAAGGGGTATTGAGACAGGTGGGAGTTCCATTCTTGCTCCCAGAGTTCAAGGACTACTAGTCTGATGGTGATCAAGGGCTAGTGTTGTGCACTAGGGAAGGTTATGCACCTCTTCCCCCAGAAAAAGGCTAGAGCATGAGGTTGGAGCTGTTCTCACTTCAGTGAAGCTGCAGTCCCTGTCTCAACAAATTCCATCAAGTTGTCCATCTGTCCATGAATCCAACCATGCATCCATTCATTTCTCTGCTCTGCCAACACTGAAGGCCCCCTTAGTGCCAGGTGCTGCATAATACATTAAGGAGTTAACCTCAAGAGAAGAGGCTCCTTGCCTTAAAGCAGCTCAGAAGACAAGCACGCAAACACATTGTGCTGTGATGCTATGATGCAAGTACGCTCTAGGGCCTATGGAGGCACACAAGGCAGGGGACCACCAATCCCATATGGGAGGGCAGAGAAGTTTTCACAAAAGGTGACTTGAGAGCTTCCTTGGAGGCTGAATAGGTATGAGCTTACCACCAAAAGGGGGTGGGGTGGGAGGTACATCCTGGCAGAGAAAGCCGCCTATGCCCAGGCATGACATGAAGTGGAGATGGACTGTGGGCAGTTAGGGAAGGCAGGAGATGAGGCTGGAAAGATAGCCAGGGTCAGGCCATGGGAGCAGAGACCACAGATTTGCATTTGAGATGGATTCCTCTGGTGACTCCAGAGGAGAGTCTGGTGAGGGAAGGGGTCAGAAGTCAGTTGTCCCAACATAGCAAAAGATGTGAGGCCTTCCTACATGCTGACAAATGACAGCCATAGGAGCCTACTCTCAGCTTGCTCCTCACCCTGCTCCATGGTCTGCATTTCTCATGATGATCCAAGATGGCTTTCACTGGCCAGAGCGCCAACTGGGAGAGGGAAAGGTCACTTTGGAGCAGTGAAGTCCATAGAGAAGGATTTGCAAATTAAAATTTAACCAGCATTCTTCCCCAGGCCTTAGCAGGGAACCGGCATCTACAGAGCAGTGCTGTATTGTAGGAACTTCTGCCAAGGTGAAAGGGAATAAAAATTGGTGTCGGACTCACCAGGCTTGCCTGGCTCTGAGCTACAGAAGAAGGAATGAGAGGAAACAAACTATCAGTAAAGGCCTCTTACGTGCCAGGGCTTTAGATGACATCTTACTATGAGGTAGGTGTTCTCATACCCACTTAAAGAAGAGAAACTTGAGGCTCAGAGAAGTCAACATCACACAAGATCAGAACTCAGGTCTGCCTGACTCCATCTTCAGAGTCAGGGAACTCCAAACGAACACAGAGTCAGCCTTCCATTGTCCGTGCTAATAATAAGGATGAAGACAATAATAGTTTCTATTTACTGAGTAAATAGTGTGGGCCAGTGGTTGTTCTCAGCACTTTTGAGTATTAACTCTCTCATCCTTAGTGTCTTTGGTCTTGGGGTCCATACAGAGGTCACTGATTACATCTATGCAGCCTAGTCTTCTCAAGAGTTCCAAACCCATTTCTGCCTGAAGAACCAACCTTACATGAGACACCTCAAACTCGGCAAGTTCAAGTCTGAACTAATCATTCTATTCCCCAAAACTGCTCCCCCGTGTTCCCTGTTTTAGGGACTGAAGCCACTATTCACCTATTACTCAAGCCAGATATTGTCATCCTAGACTTCTCTGTCTCCTTCACCCCCCGGCCACCAATAGCCAATCAATCACCACATTCTAACAAGACTACCTCCTACATATTTCTCTGAGTTGTCCTCTTTCTTCCTCACTGTGGCGATTCTAATACAGGCATCATGCTATCCTGATTTATTGAAATAACCTCCCACCTAGGGTCACTTCACCCCAATCAGTTCTTTCTATTGCAGCCAAAACGGTCTAAAATGTTATCCTGGGCATGTTACTCTTCAACGGAAAGCTCCCACAAGCTCCTCACAGCTCTAAAGTCTGTGCTTATAAACATAGCTTTAAAGGCTCTGCCTTCATGCCTTGCCTCACAACTTAACACTTCCTTCCCAACTCTCTTCCCCACTTGCAACCCATGCTCTTGGCACTTTTGGCACTTGCTGGTCTGTCTGGCATTTCCCTAACCATAGACTTATCCCACTGTATTCTGTCTGCTTACTTCCTCCTCTCCCTGCCCCAAGACTGTGGCTGAGCCTGGACTGCCCTCTTCAGTGCCTACTACATTGTGGGTACTCCATCAGTACTTGTTGATTAAATATTGAAGTCTACAACCAGGTAAGTGGTAGTTAATTACAAAGAAGACAAGACAAGGCACACCAAAACCTGATCATGGTTGCTTTGGGAGGGGCATTAGAGAGGGAGTGGTAAGGAGGGACTTTGGCATTTGATTTGAATACTACAATCAAGGATAATATGTTCAGATATGAATTTGAGTTTTGTTTACTGCTGTTGAAGAGGAATAAAAAAGAATAAGAACTACTTATAGTTTGTTCCGTCTTTTCCTTGCTTCTATTCCAAGAAAGTAACTTCACCTTCTTTTCCTAGGCTCAGGGGCATTTGCCAGAAGCAAATGTTGCTTAAAGACCTCCCTTCCTGGCTTTTGTGAAAAACTGAACACATGGAGGAAGTGTGAGTGTCCTGAAAAGAGTGTGGTTGCAGTAGGGGTCAGAGTCTCTAAACCAGGAAGGATGGAGGGAGGGGTCTGTGCCCAGAATGGGTGGTCCCTGGAGAATGACCGAATGGTAGACGCTGGGCTGGACCCTGGCAGAAATAATGTGCCTGTGTAGATTTCAAGGGAATACTTGTTTTACTTGTGTTTGGACAATGGATATACTTGTGGTGACCAATATGGATAAATATCAGAGGAGTCTCCAGGATAATTTAGTTTTCATAAAACTCTGGATATTTTGTGCTGCTCTGTAAGGAGAAGCTCCCCCCAAAACAAATTACTATTCAACTAATGGGATAGGACCTTGGAGTTAGATTTGATAAAAACGAAAATGAAATAGTGCAATATTTCTTATACAGTTATATTTGTGGCATGAGAACCATGCTCACTATACTTTTGTATAGTTTGACTCTTTTACAATGAGAATTTTTCAAGTATTCTCAAATTAAAAATAACAAAACAGGTATTCACACTGGGCCCCTGTTCGTTACCTAGCAAGGCAATGTTAGTATTCCTTGGGTTATAACACAGGGGCTGGCTTTGCTCCCTCCTCCAGGGAATTTTCAGTCAGGAAGAGGGCTCCTGAGGAGAAAACAGATCCAAATGCCTGTCTCCTTGGGATGCAAGGTCTCCTAATAATGAAGATGCAAACATGATTTCCACATTGGGCTACCTGTCCTCTGAGTGACACTGGACAAGAGAAATGAACTTGAGGGATGTGGGAAGGGGAGGGCTGGGGAGGGCTCATGGAAACTTGGTGAGTTTGAGGACTGGTAGTTTGTGTCTTCTTGAAATGCCAGGAGTTGGGACGTCCCTGTCTCACAGGCTACCACGAGGGGCAAATTACTCTCCTGGTCCAGGTCATTCTGACTCAGAATTCAGCTCTGCACACCTATTTTATACCCTTACATATAGATGTGTGAACTGTCCTTTGATGGAGTATATTGTATTTCATATTCTTGAATCTGTTCTCCCTCTGTCTTCCTTTCTTCAACTTATTTGTTCTGATACCCCCCTCCCCAGACAGATCCAAGTCTCAAATTCTGACTCGTTCATTTACCTGTGTGACCTTGGGCAAGTTATTTAACCTTTCTGAGCTTCATATTTCTCATCTTCAGAATGGGAACAAAAATGCCTCCTGATTATTGTAAAGACTGGAGATAATGTATAAAAATGCTTAGCACAGAGCCCGACACTCAGTAAGTGCTCATTTAATGAGAGCTGTTTTTATTACTGTATCTGTAACAATAAAACATTTCTTATTCCTGGAAGGGACAAAGGCCTTTCTGACTCCTTCCTCCCTTGGTAATCAATGGTGCTAAATGCCAGCATTCTGCAAGGCAAAGTCTGGGACAGCTCATTATCCACGGTCACTTCCCTCCTGTTCTTAGTCCTCCAAACCCCACTGAACAAGCTCTTCCAGTTCTTAGCCGGTCTCTTCCCATGAAGAAAACCATGTGATCTCGTTACCTCCTTACAAAGGGCATTCCAGGGCTCAACTTAATGCTGGTCTTACTTTATCCATGGCATCTCCTCCTCTTGGGGTGTGTGCCTTTGCAAGTAACTCCTTACTGCCTCCTGTTTCCCAGACACTTTCCTGTCCCCATCTCTGCTGCAATCATCTTAGTTCTCTGATTTCATGTACAGACCTTCACCCAGGCCTTGGACAGGTAACTTTATTGCCTTCCACAATTTTGCCTTTGTAATCAGGAACATTGGCCAGGCTTCAAAGGCACCCTTCTCCCCATTTCCTCTTTCCAGATTTTATAGTCATCCTCTACTGTGCAACCTCCATTACCTGAACTTAGAACTACTTGACTTCTATCTCAGGCAGCAGGACACACCAGCATCATCAAGTAAAGCTCCCGCAACAAGGGGGATGGGGAAAAAACAGATTGGCCTGAAGTTGCTGCTTCCAGATCTCAGCACCAGAAGAGCCTCTGCTGAGGCCCAGTTTGGTCACCTTGCTCTGTATTGAAAGAGGTCAGTGCTCACATTTACTGGTTGGGCCCTAGCCATGACTGTTCAGGCCTGGATTTAGACAGCCCTAGACCTCTTTCCCATGTCCACATGAACCTGTCACTATCTCTCAAGACGGCTGAGCTTCCTAATGAATTAAGTTGGGGGGAGGCTGGGGAATTTTCAAGAGGAATCTTTACCAATTTTGTTCAAACTTTTTTTTTTTTTTAGCAATAAAAGCATATTCCTGCTTCATTGCATAATTTTTTAAGTCACCAAAGAAAATAGTGTCAGTGGGGAGAGCAAAACATAACCTTAGGCCATCTGATGGGAGCGAACATAAGCAGAGGATGAATGAAGAGGCCTCTAATATTTCTTACTTGATCCAGGAAATCTCACTGGAGTACGGGGTGCTGGTGAGCAAGAAAACTGACAAGAGCAGAACAGAAATGATGTTCTAGAATTGAACAGGAAGAAAGGTATGCTCATCAAAAGCCCACTTTGGGGCTCTACATATCATAGAACCTTAGTATTTGGTGAAAGAATGAATAAAACTTTATTTGAATCCAGTTGTTATGTCATTTATAAAAGAAATGTGAATTGCTAACAACTCAGCCTGGTTCACACCTAAAAAGGACTGTCAAAACTTGCTTTATAGAGATAGGAAAGTAGGACTCAAATTATGACTGCCCACGCTTGAACAACTAGTTAAAGGAGGTTGAGGTCTCTTAAATTCAATCCCAGTGCTTTCGCCATGTGGCCTCCAGATACATAAGTTGGGGAGGTATTCCTGTGGTATGACAAATATTAGCTGAGTACTACAGTGCCTGGGATTGGGATGGAAGACTTCAGGACCCCCATTTCTAGAATTTTCAAGCTTGAATCACTCTTCACAACAAGACAGAAACAGGGTCTGCCTGCTCCTTTTGCCCTTTCTGCCTCCCGGGCTCAGCTTCCTTCCTCTCCTCTAAGGTTTATCTCATCTCTTCTCCTAGCCACAACAAAGGCAGCCAGACTCAGACGCTGCTCAGAGATGCTTTCCCAGGGAACAGTCCCTGTTTGTTTAGATGGGAAAGGTGTGTCCTGAAATTAGAGGTCATAGAAGCTCAGACTACCATTTTCCTCACTCTCTCACCCCACGTTAAAGAACTATATTCTTCAATTTCAAAATTCACCTATCCTCATCTCAGACAGCCTCAAATTCCATGAAGATCTCTTCACATGCAAACGACCACATGCTAGGGTTCTCCTCACCCCATGCCAGAGGCCTGGTAGCTTTGGATGGGTGATTCACAAAGCCATAAGCACACTCATAAGCAGGCAGAAGAAAGTGAAGAGAGAGAAGAGCTAATTATCTGAGTTGTTTTTGAAATAAAGTGATATCAGAGAAGAAAGCTTATTTGGCAGTGATCAGAGAGAAGGAAAAAAAAAAGTCTCAGCCACCTAGGAAGTACAGCTTTTATATCCTTATATTCTTATATAGAAACAGATTTTGTTCTGACCCAGTCCAGAAAGACCTCTAGCTGCAGGGGCACTCGGAGCTAATCATGAAGTTAGTAACCAAGAAGAGGAAGCCCATCAAATATCATTTTAGTTATATCAGGGATCTTTGGAAGGCAGGCTATGAAATAGAATACCAAGTTCTGAGGCCTAAGAAGATCAAGACCTTAAAACAGCAGTCACCAACCTTTTTAGCATCAGGGACCAGTTTCAGGAACGGCAATTTTTCCATGGACCGCGCAGGGGGTGGGGGATTATCAGGCATTAGATCTCATAAGGAGTGGGCAACCTAGATCCCTCACATGTGCAGTTTACAATAGGGTGTGCGCTTCTGAGAGCTCTGCTCACCTGCCCACCTCTTATTGTATGGCCTGATTCCTACCACTACTGGTCTGCAGCCCAGGGTTGGGGATTCCTGCCTTAAAAGATACCCCAGTCATGTGGTCTGGACTCCTTCTCTTCATTAGAGAACTCAGGGCTCAACCATCCAAAAATCCTACTAAGAGGTCCAAAAAGGGCAGCTGAGTTTGGCCACTGTCCCAGGGAAGATCTTGCCACCCAAAGTGATCTACACCCTATAGGAAGCACAACTGAGGCCCATCATTTAGCTAGGTCTTGTCCAAAGATGTTCTCTGCAGAGAGGCTGAGGTCTTGACACAAATGGCAGTATGGCCAGGGCTAATACCTAATCCCCATTTTGTCCAGGGCCCTTCCGAGGCATGGCCTTAATTCTTGCCACAATGAAATAGTTCATTGAATTCTAACACTTAACCTAACATGCTATTTGTAAACAGCCTTTGACACAGTCTGCTTTATGATTTTGCTGCTTCTGTTTCAACCAAAATCATGCCAGAGGTGGCAGGAATTTAGAAACCTACTGGAAGCAGATAGTGTTTGTTTCTGAGTATTTAGGTTAAGATTTTAAAGCTTAAAAGTCCAAAGTCTAAAGCCAGACAGTCCCTGTGAAAAACACCAAAGAAATGAAACTTGCAGAAACCAAATCATTTATTTAAATATGCCAGAGGCCCATGGAGACTACCAGCAGAGCTACTTAAGCATTGCTGAGTTTGGTGATTTCAACGTGAGAGTGTGAAATGACTAAATTAACATGCTTACTTCACACATATGCCAGGTCTTTCAGGCTTAGTCTCCTGCTCAGAGGATGTAGGGATCTCAAGTTGCCCTGCAAATTCTGCCCTATACTGCTGTCTTCCACAACTGGCTTGCCTTGATGCTTATACCACCCTTTGAGGGCAGATATTATATCCAAATGGGCCAGTTCAACTAAATTTTCCATCCTCAGGTTTTAATTGGTACATTGTACATGGGGATGGGATGAAGCTATGAAGTCTGCTTGGCTGGTCCCAGTCCCCAGCTCCTGGGCAGTAGCATACAATATTGCATTTACATTGCAAGATGGAAAAAATATGGAGGATGGGCCTGTGCCTCAAGAAAGAAACAATAAAGGGTCATAAGCGTAGTTGCACTTAGGAATTACATCAAGAGGAAAAGGACAAAGTTATTCAAGCCATCAGCCAACTAAGATGCCCAGAGTCTCTCCTCAGAAGCCACTGGGGGGTTGAAATCAGGCCAAGGAGGCTTCTGTTCAGAAGAGGCAACAGCCAGGAAAGGCTTGTATTGGAGACAGCCCAAAGGCTCCAGCCTGACTGCTGACAGCCCTTTGACCACAGCTCTGAATCCTCATCCACAGGGTGGCCCTGGGGAAGAGGCCTGCTTTGGGGGGATTGTTTAATGATTTGCCAGCAAAGAACAAGACAAACAGACTGCTGGCAGCTGCCTGGATGCAATAGGAGAGTAGATTTTTATTCCCACCCACAGAGTAGCTTTTCAGGCAGGGGATTAAAGAAAAAGTGGGAGATGGCATTGGGAGATCCTGGGAGGGACTGCCATTTGGGGCTCAGCATTTCACTGGGTCTCTATGGATGGGGCCTGGATATCTTGGCACTAGTATCAGCTGGTATTTCCATCCTCTGAATATTTTCATAATTTCTAATAGTACCATCTCTTGAGCGCCTAGGAACTAAAAAGTAAGATACCTAAATAGTCTTTTATGGCAGAATTCTAGGCATTAAAGAGAATGAAAGCAGAAAAACACTTCATTTAGCTCTTAAATCTTTTACAGAAAATGTATGATGGGAAACTAGTTTGGTTCTCTGCAAAATTCCTTTTTTATCTCTTCCCATGGGCCCTTCCCTATCTTCTTGGTTCTAAAGGAAAAAAAAAATGGTACCTCTCTTATCTTCTATGAGCCAAAGACTTTAACATCTTCAATACTATAGCTCTCTACCTCTTTTTTTCCTTGAAGTACCATTCCAGCCCTCAGTTCCCAGAATTAAACACTTGCCCCCATATAATATGTTCTCCTGAAGCCATCTATCTTTTTTTTTTTACTGGAGTACAGTGGCATGATCACAGCCCCCTGCAGCCTCAACCTCCTAGCTCAGGTGATCCTTCCGCCTCAGCCTCCCAAGTAGCTGAGACTACAGACATGCGTCACCATGCCCATCTAATTTTTTTACTTTTTGTCTCGCCATGTTGCCAAGGCTGGCCTCAAACTCCTGGACTTAAGCAATTCTCCCACCTTGGCCTCCCAAAGTGCTGGGATTACAGGCATAAGCCACTGTGCCCAGCTGATTAGAAATTCTTTTTTATTTATTTATATATTTTTATTTTAAAGATGTGGGGTACAATTCAGGGTTAGGTATACAAATGTTCATTATGAAGGTACCTTTGTTGATGAGGCGTGGCCTCTCCTCCCCCAGAAGGTTACCACTACTGCCTGATTCGAAATTTTTAAATGACACTTACCTCTTACTGTTAGTCAGTGTTCCAGTTTGACCCACCCTCTTACCCACTTCCTACAGCAGAAGCCTGATTCTTAGTCCAGTAAAATATGAGTCCTTTCCTCCTTCCTGCAAAGTGAGTCTGAGCTCCTCGAAGTCAGGGACTAGGTCTTACTCATCACTTGCATAATGTCAAGCACAGTAGATATTAAGAAAAATGTATGTTGCATCATCTCTTTTAATACACAGATGTGAGATAAAATGAATTTGGTGGTTTCTTTGTCATTTGATGAGGATATGATTATTTTCAGAGTTCTGCTTTCCCTTCAGAAACCTTCTGTATACTCCCTGTAAGCTTACGTTTTAAAGTCAGTTTTACAGTATTTTTTACTTCATCATAAGGCAGAGTTCTCTTCCTTCCTTTTTATCATCATGCCCAAATCTCCTCTATCACCCTGAACAAAACTCACTTCTTTCACAAGAACCTTCCTATTTAATAACCTGTCCCCAGTTATTCTTACTGTCTCCCCTCAGTATCAATATGCTGAGCTAAGCATAATCCTGAAGGAAACAACAGCCCCCTCACCCCAAAGGAATGATTCCTGCTCTCAGAAGACTAAAATCTGATTGATTGTAGATCTACAGCTGTGTCTGTAGACACACAGCGTCTTTTTTTTTTTTTGAGTTGGAGTCTCACTCTGCCGCCCAGGCTGGAGTGCACTGGCACGCTCCTGGCCACCGCAACCTTGACCTGCTGGGCTTAGGCAATCCTTCCGCCTCAGCCTTCCAAGTAGGTGGAACTACAGACCACGCCACCACACCCAGCTAATTTTTGTGCTTTATTGTAGAGACGAGGTCTCACCAAGTTGCCCAGGCTGGTCTTGAACCCGCGGGCTCGGGCAATCCTCTCACCTGGGCCTCCCAAAGTGCTGGGATTACAGGCTGAGCCACCACGCCTGGCCGACACACAGGGTCTTAAGGTCATTTGTCAGACAACACACACAGAATGGAAGCTCACAGAGAGCAGCACATAGATACTGGAAAACATGGAATGAAGGGGTAGACTAACTTGCTCTTGCTATGTTGCTTTGGAAGCGTCTCTTGTCATTCTGGGCCCTTCAGTATATCTCCCAGATTTGATGGGAAGCTGTTTTGGGAGAAGTCATTTAGAGACTCCTAGAAACAATTTTGCTCAGCCTGTCTGTAATCCCATGCTTTGGGAGGCCGAGGTGAGTGAATTGCCTGCACCCGCAGGTTCGAGACCCGCCTGGACAACTTGGCGAGACCTCATCTCTACAATAAATCAAAAAAATTAGCCGGGCGTGGTAGCGCGCACCTGTAGTTCCGGCTACTTGGAAGGCTGAGGCGGAAGGATCGCCGGAGCCCAGCAGGCAGAGTGAGACTCCAATTCAAAAAAAAAAAAAAAAAAGTCTCTGTAGTATCAACTGAAAGAAACTCTTGCTCCCCACTGGCTTTAGGCTGTTGTGCTAGCTGAGTGTCTTTGGTGAACTTCAGTCCCTAACAAGATTTCATGAGGATTTGGCCCAGTGATCTGTGTGGAAAAACTTTGGGAAAACGTCGTCAATTTACTCTCAACAGTATTCCATATGTTTTCGGAGTGAGCCTTTCTTCTTACCTTTAGAGGGATGAGAGCTGAATTACATTTCTTTTCTCTGTCCTTTATACCTTGGAAAGTTGATGTAACTGAAGCCCAAGTTTTGAAGGCTTCAGCTGAGGAAACATAATAGCAGCACCTGCTTTTGCCCCAGCTTCCCGGTGGCCTGAGCAGCTCCCCAGCTCACCCTGCCCCTTAGCGCATATGGAGGCCACCTCGTGCCAAAGGCAGTTGTATGTCCAAATATTCCAAACATCCCCTGACTTGCTCTCTGTGAACTATGAGCTCTTTGTTACTTCCTAATTGCTCAAACCTCTTTATTTTTCTTGCTAAGCGCAGATAGTAAGAGATATGAAAAGATAATCAAAGTGCTGATAAATGGAAGAAGAATCTTCTCAGTTATCAAGTTGGCTCTGCTGAAAAGAAGTTCCTGTTTGCATTTGTCAGGAGGTTCGGGGAGGTGCCATCACCAGACTGAGTGGGTAAGGGAAGTACTTAGAGAGTTAGGGAGGGGAGCCAAATTCCTGGGTTGAGAGTTCACAGGGCAATGAGGATCAATAGCAGCACTTTTGACTTGTACACTGTTATCAAAAGGACACTACCCTTTGTCCTTTTTATTTTTACTCTGCTAATAGAACACTTCACCCTAAATTAAGATTATTATTCAGCTTTGATGTTGCATTTTATATTAGCAAAGTGTTTTATAGTCCTTCATTAGCAATTTTATTCTCCCTTTATTAGCACCACCCATTTCACAAATTAGGTAACTGAGGCTTGAAGAGACAATGCAATGCATATTGCATATTGTGACCTGAATTCTGGGCATGAATTTCACATACTAAATCTAATGATGGGAAACTTGACAGACCACAGGAAGGAGCATAGAGTGAAAGAATAGTAGCACTGAAATTACAAGAGCTTTCTTGGAAAGTAAACCTCCAAAGATTTAGTGAAAGACTTCAAATTTTTACTTTATTTTGCTGGCAGTAAAATGAAGGGCTCCCACTAGCTTAAATTTAAAATATGACCATCAAAACACATCTTAACAGGAAAACAGTTCTCTTGATTGCCCGATTTCCTCTATAACAGAGTTGAAAACAGACAGAAAAAGATGTGACTGAACTTTGATGGTGTCAATTGTTTCCTAAGAAAGGGATTGATGCTAAAGCAGGACAAATATCCCTCAATTACTTTTAACCCAGTGAATAGCCTTCTTAACTTCCTCCACTTGCCGTTCATGACAGGATGCTATTCCAATTTTTCCACTTCTCTGACGGTCCCTCATTTGTTGCCTTTTCCTCTTTTTTCTCTTCATCTCCTTCTCATTCAAATATAAGTGTTTCCTAAGGTTATATTCTCTGATCTCTGTTATCTTTCTTCTGGAGTTCTTATTCACTCCGATATCTTCAATGATGATTCCCAAATTGGTTTCCAAAGTCAAATTCTCCTGTACTTCAAAAGGCATTTTAGACATTATATCTTTATAGTCCTACTGGTACCTCAAACTCACATATACCAAGCCTAAATATCATCTTCTCCCCACACTCCACCCTATACCAATAACCTCCACTTGAGTTACCTATTTTAGTGAATAACACCACCATTTTCCTAGAGACTCAGGCGGAGCACTTCAGAGTCATTATGACTTCTCCTCCCTGTATCCAGTCACCTACTTTTCTGTGTCTCTGGAGTCTGACCATTACTATATCATAGTAAGAACACAGCACTGATCATAACATTATCCTGTTTAAATACTACCAGTGGCTATCCACTGTCTTCTAAATTAAATTTAAATTCCTTAGTCCATCAAATCAAGGCTTTAGCGCTCTGCACTGGCTTTGGCGTCAGACAACTTGGTTTCACATTTCAACTCTATCACTTCCAAGCTGTGGGTAACCTAAACCTCTCTGAGTCTTCATTTTTAAAAAATGGAGACACTACCACCTACCCAAGAAGACCATTGTAAAGATGACATGAAATAACACATTTAAAGAACCAGCAGTTTCTGCACATAGCAGACATTCAAAAAAGTATTCGTTCCTTCCCTGTCCTCTACTTTTCCAACTGTATCCCTACTTCTCTCCTCAATGTACTAGGCTGCTTGTCCAAACCAAACTGTATTACTCACTATTCTCTCACATTTTCTTGGAATGCCTATTACTCCTGTTCTGTGATTTATTCAAACCCTAATTATCCTCCAAGGACAAATTTATATGTTACCTCTTCTTCATCTGAAATGCCCCAAACATCTTGTTTGTTTCTATTTATTGTATGGTACTTTTCACCTTCTGCTCTATATCCTTACCTATTAAATTAGGGGGAGAGGCTTCTTTATAGCCCATATAGCACAATGCCCTAACATAACAGGCAATCAATAAATGTGTGCTGAATTAATATTGAAAACTTGAGCTTTTGGTCTCCCAAGATTCCATTTGTTTGTGATTCATACTTCACACTGAGCACTCTTTAGAAACAATCTCTGGAGGGATATCAGAATTTCAAACAACTTTTACAGAGAAGCTGAGTCAGTCTGGGATTAAATTCAATCCTAGTTCAGCCAAAAGGAATTGCCTGGACCCTGTTCCTGCTTGAGGAGATATCATAATTTGGCAACATATGTGAGGCATAGGAACTCATTTAAATACATTTAAATGAGAACATATTTGCCTTTGGAATGAGCAAGCTACAGTACATACTACCTATAAAAATCAACTACTATTAGGATGATGGTAACAATGGCTTCACTGGTAACGAAAGGAGATCTAAAACGCCAGTTGGTTTCATAGGTTCTAAATGTGGCTCAGCTAGGATGTAACCATATCTTGTTTTGGTTTTCATCCAATACATTTCCTCTTGGCCCAGTTAGCAAATGGGTAATTAAATGACATCAGCCACCATGGATGGCTGGAATATAAGGTGGCTTCATGGTGCCATATAATGTGGCACCAAGTTTCTGAATCACCAACCACAGGTACATCGACTCTTCCCGCCACCACACAGCCCCTTCCATAAAACCACTTTATCTGATATTCCTGTTGACATAGTGACTGTGCTTCAGGCACTTTCCTTTGTTTCTTCTTAGTGTTTGTTCGGGTGGGTACCTCTGTGAAGATGCCTATAAATGTGTTCTTAGAGTGCAAGGGCAGCCACCCAGTCATCAGGACATGCTTTTGTCTTAGGTAGGTTTACCTCAAAAAGTATATCCAATTGCTAAACCAACACCGACCTTAAATACTTCAGAGGTTGAACCCTCTTCCTAGCCAAATACTTAACTACTAGAGTTGCTGTCTGTCATTAAGTTGATCCTTAGCCTGGGCATTATCAGTCCTGTTTCAGGAGCTACTTTTCTCCCTAAAATAACAGCTGCTACAGTTTTTCCAAAATCCTTTAAAACAGGGATAATCAGCGGCCTAAGTGATCCTTGTCAAGATACAGGGAATCACCTGATGTAACTACTGAGTACAATGCTGGATGGGCAGAGATTTTCCCCACAGGTATGTCAGGATGGGCCTGAAATATAGACTCTTAATTGGGAAGTACTTGTTGAGCACATACTATCTTCTTCCCAAAATTGTGTTAAGTCCAACCCAGGAGTTACAGTCTCATTGGAAAGATAACATATACACAAAGTAAATGGTGGTGAGATATGATATATTATATATGATAAATGGTAGAGTATACAGTGCTACATTATGTGGTACAGCCAATATGTCCTATAGAATTTGTGGAAGAGATAGATCTTTTTTTTTTTTTTTGAGTTGGAGTCTCACTCCTTCCACCTCAGCCTTCCAAGTAGCTGGAACTACAGGTGTGTGCTACCATGCCCAGCTAATTTTTGATTTATAGTAGAGACAAGGTCTCGCCAAGTTGCCCAGGCTAGTCTTGAACCCGCGGGCTCAGGCAATCCACTCACCTCGGCTTCCCGAACTGCTGGGATTATAGTCTGAGCCACTGAGCCCAGACGAGAGATAGAGCTTAAGCTAGCCCTTAAAGAGGACAGGATTTGGATAGGAGAAAAATAGCCACATAAAATAAACAGGATCTGGTCCACTGGCATCTGTCAAGTGAATTTTTGGAACTTTTGAGCTATATCCTTAAGAAGAAACAAGGAGCCAGGTAAGAGAAAAAGTAAGGTTCTTGACCAGTTTCTCTCAAGCATTTAACATAAAATAAATTTGACTGACTAAAAAATAGATCTGTAAACACAGTTTGGATAGCTGAGGTAAAATCAAATTATGAAGGCTACTGAATGCCAAGATAAGAGTTAGAGCTTGCACACATATGTGAAAAAGGAATCACCCAAAGTTCTTAAGCAAGAGGATCTCATTTTCAAAACAGTATTTTAAGCAGAATAATTTAGTAGCAAAATAAAACTAGAATGGAATGAAGAGAAAATGGGTAGGAAAACCAATCAGAGAGCTGGTCTAGTAGTTTAGTTTTGGTATGATGAGAGCTTGAACTCTGGTGGTAACAGGTAAAAGGAGAAGGAATGAATCACAGAAATTACAATATGAAGGAAGTGTTGAAAGTACTTGCTGACAGACTGGAGTACAGGGATGAAGGAAAGGGAGGAGTTACAAGTTGTAAACTTGGAGAATTGGAAAAAAAGATGTTCCACTAACAAGAGGGGGGAATTGGAAAAATAAGTCAGTTTTGAGCAGGGAAAATTTAAGTCAGTTTTAGTAATACTAAATTAGAGATGAACATTTACATCCTACAGGCATTTTGAAATAAGAATTGCAGTTTGAGTGGCAAGCCTTCTAAAACTGATTCTGCCATATGTTTAAATTTGTGAACCCTTGATATAGAGGGCCAAAACAATTCTAGGCACTCTCATGGTGAACTCCTGTAGAAACCTGTTGAATACCTTATTTGGCAGTTTCCCTACCACATGTGGAAGGAGAGCAACCAGGGTAGGAAGCCAAAATTCAAGAGGGATAATTTCCCAAAAGACAGACTCTAAATTCAGGTAGAAGACCAAGGGCTTCCTCCATTATTTCCCCATCATATCAAGCCTGCATGTGACCTCAGAATTAGCCAGGGCATTGAATTGAGCAGATCACATAGCATGCCTCAAAGCTTCCTTGTACAAGTATCTTAAAAATTCTGTATTTCTACAATTCCACTATGTACATATGACCTAATGCATGCTTTCAAACAGTCAATCTCTTGTTTACCATGAACAAATAAGAATGCTGAACAAATGGTAAAGAAACTTGATTTTGTTTACTAAAGCCTATATTGTTCTAAAGGATCTGATTTCTTTTTAAGATTGAGTTACTGCTTTTTTCCATGAAGTAGAGGAAATAATTAGTTGTCTTACATGAAAGAAAGCATACTCCGCTCATTCCCTGCAAGGGGGTGAATCAGAAGCAGAGAACATAATGAGCTGTAAAGCTGCACATCCTCAAGTTCTGCCTTCTCTTTTATTTTACTCATGTTCTTCCAAAGTTACGCTTGGAATCAGCAAGGAAAACCTGGATAGTGGGAAAGAGGTAAACTCCAAATCTGAACTATGTAAAGGGAATGACAGGGTGACCCGGAAAGCTGAGCAAAATGGAAAACAAAACAAAGAAAACAGAAGGCATGAGATCAGAGCTTTCTAAATGGTAAGTTATAAGGGCCTCAGTCAAGTTATATAAGGCAGACCCCCCCCCCAACGAATGTCTCATGTCTCTACCATTTTCCTTCAATTTAAGAAAGCAAAGCAAATGTTAAGACATTGTTTTGTAGAGGAAAAGAGTCTAGCTGCTTTACATTTTGAATTCTGGGTAAGGGACAAAACCTGAAACTTTGATGCTTACCCTGAATATCACCTGTTTATTTAAAATCCATGGCCTAATCCAAATTCTGTTCCTGTGCTATCTGGGACAAACTGTTTCAGCAACAGTAGCCTTAAAACTAATATAAACATCATTAAAATATTAATCAGAATAGGGTCTTCTGCATTTAAGATGCTTAGAGTTAAGTGGTGCTTGGTTTTCCTGCACCATCCTTTGATAGAATACTCAATAGGAAGACGGGTCTTATAATTCCACCTTAGCCAAATTCATCAGATAAATTCTAAAAGAGATTTACTAAGTGCCTAGAACACTTAATATCACCTAGCAAAATTAGCAATTTAATGGAAAGGGCAAAAGAAGATGGGTGAGAAACCTAAGAGAAAAAAAGCAGTTTTTAAAAAAGGGCTGAACAAACATTTTTTTCATGGAATGGAAAGGAGTTTCCTTGATCACTCATTCACACTGCAGTTGTCTCTCATGGTGAACTCCTGTAGAAATCTGTTGTATACCTTATTTGGCACTGATTATAAACCCTCACAGTGGAGTTATCTCTAGTATATATCTAGTTTTATCTTAAGGTCTCAGTTAGTAAGCACCTCGAGGGCAGGAATGTTTGTTTCCTTATGCTTCTTTGGGCCCTCTCCAGGCCTAGTATTGTGCCCTCCACTAGGGTGTAGAGACAACGAATAACTGTAAAGCATATCTCACACTGAGGACCAAACTTAGAAAGCATCAATGTGGAATAAAGGGGCAAAGGGAAATGGTGAGGGTGAGGTTGCAAAGTTTTCAGACGTAAGTGTGCCTTGGAAAACTGAGCTGAAAAACGAAATTTCCAATTCCAGATGATAATTTCTTCCCCACTATTTATTCCTGGTCAGGGTTGGTGTTTTTTTTTGTTTTTTTGTTTTTTTTCTTCTTCTTCTTCTTCTTTTCCTGCCTTTTCTCTTTCCAGCATCAGCTAGGTGCAGAACAAAAGGAAATTAATGATTTAGTTATTGCTCCACTGCTGAAAGTCTGAAAGTCAGTCATTTGGAGCAGGTTCCATTGTATGTCCCTGTAGCTCTTGGGCCTTGGTAGCTGTGCACAGAGCACGGTGGCTCCAATCGCCACAGTGGGGGCCAATGCTGGACGCTTGGCTTCTGAGGAGAGAGATGAAAGGGTTCTTCTAATGTAATAACTGACGGCCTCTCAGGGCCGTTTGAACTGTTTACAGACTGAGTTAACGATTACAGGCAATGTGTATCTTGGCCAGGTGCCCAAAATTCTTACCCACCCGTCAGATATTATCAAAGAGCCCTTCCATGCCTGGCTGGAGTCCTTCCAAAGCACCTCACAGAGAATGCCGACACAAAAGGAGGAGTGTTCAGAATGTTCTTTCTCTCTCTCTCTCTCTCTCTCTCCCCCAACCCCGAGGCCAGAGCAAGAAAGTCAGAGTATCAGGCATGAATTAGATGCTGAGGACGCTGAGTTTTCAGGACCACTCAGGACTGGGGAAAGGGTCAAGGTCAGTATGAGGGCCTGGAGAACCAGATTCTTTTCAAAGCAGTTTAGGAGGTGTAGGTAAGAGTCTTTATAGCTGGTAGCTAGAGGACGGGGGTAGGGAAACAAGACCCTTGAGATGAAACATGATGCAGCAAGCAGCCCCTAAGACAACAGATCTGTAAGAAAGGACTTCTTATGGGGCAGTGGACAGAGGAGGGAGAAAGTATACAAGGGCAATGCACAAGCCGTAAAAGAACATCAACTTAAGGACAGGACATAATGGGAAACTTCAAAAATAAATAAAGTAGGAGGTGTTGAGAAAAATACTTTTTTACTAGGATGAGTCCCAAGAGACTGAATAGCACCTGTCCGAGAATTACTATAATGTTTTCCACGTAAATACACACTTAGTATTAGTCATGAGATATGATGGGAAACCAACTAGTTTATGACTGAAAAATGAATTTATCACCAATAATGCTGGAAGAGCTTTCTAGGGACATAAACATTAAAGGGCACCTAAGCCAGGGAACATTGAGTCGAGCTATTACTTAATTATATGCTAACTTGGACTCCAAAGGAAGAGAGTGGTTTTTACTCTTTTCTGGGATCACAAAATGCTCTCACAAGAAAAACTGACAACAGTGGGAGAAATTCATGCTCTTTTATCTATATATGAATATAATAGTCATTACATTGTGTTTCCTTGAAGCTTGAACATGGTTGTTTTATTCTCCTGTCCTGACTTGCTAGATAATGTCGCTATTATGGAGCAGCTGGTGGCTCATCCTGTGTAGTACAGACAGGCCTTCATGTTAAAAGACTCTTCTTCAGGTTATCTACTTTGAGGGGGAGATAAATTTGACATTACAGTGGACCCTTGAACAACATGGGTTTGAACTGTACAGGTCCATTTAGATGCAGATTTTCTCTTGCCTTTGCCACCCCTGATACAGCAAGACCATCCCTCCTCTTCTTCCTCAGCCTACTCAATGTGATGATAATGAGGATGAAGTCCTTTACGATGATCCATTTTCACTAAATGAATAGTAAATATATTTTCTCTTCCTTATGATTTTCTGTAACATTTTTTTCTCAGCTTATTTTATTGTAAGAATACAGTATATAACACAAACAACATACAAAATCTGTGTGAATTGACTGCTTGTATTTCAGAAAGGATTTCAGTCAATAGAAGGCTATTAACAATTAAGTTTTGGACCAGGTGCAGTGGCTCAAAAAAGTAATCCCAGCACTTTGGGAGGCAGAGGTGAGAGGATTGCCTGAGCCCAGGAGTTTGAGACCAACCTGGGTAACTTGATGAGACCTCATCTCTACAATAAATCAAAAGAAAAATTAGCTGGGCATAGCGGCACATACCTGTAGTTCCAGCTACTTGGAAGGCTAAGGTGGAAAGATTGCCTGAGCCCAGCAGGTTGAGGCTGCAGTGGCCATGTGCACGCCACTGCACTACAGAGTGAGGCTCTGACTCAAAACAACAACAACAAAAACCAGTTAAGTTTTGCAGGAGTCAAAAGTTATACATGGATTTTTGACTGCCCAGGAGGCTGTTGCCCCAACCCCTGTATTGTTCAAGAGTCAACTATACTATTTTGATAACTATTTTGTCAGGAAACTGATAGTTATCTTGAGATTCACTGTAATGCTTCACATATTCTACAACAGATCATGACCCATGTGCATTTACTTGTGCAATGCCCTGAATAGAAACACAGGTGGATATGGTTGGGTTGCTTCAGAGAAGCACTCTCAACATCCCCTATACTATTACCTACTGGGGATACACTTCTCCCCTAGGGAAAGATGAAAGTTCATTTTGATTTTTGGAATATAATCAGAAATCTTGGTTGCAATGAAATTATGGAAAGAATATGAGTTAATAGTAAGCTTGAGAGGTGAAACTACAAAAAGGAACCTATTAGTAAATTTAAGAAGAAATTTCAGAAGATTCCTTAGAATCTGGCCCCAGGTTCTTCTAGTAAATAGCCTCAAGGAAGAGACCATGTCTTTAGCTTATCTGTGACTTGATATCAGATAGAATGAAGAAAAGTAAAGCACTGGATATTGTACCAATGAAGAGAAATAATTTAGAACATTATTAGGGAAACAAAAGAAATCAGGTGAGAAAGAACTTAGCATGTGATTATCACTGAAATTTTGAAATACACAGAAACAAGATAGTTCAACAATCCTCCTCACACAGTGTGGGTGAAAGTATACCTGTAGTGCTTCCTATCCACTGCATAGAGCCTTTACTTTGTAAAAAGAGATTAATACACAAGAAGTTCAAAGTAAATCAACAAAAGGATAGAAGGACTTGAGAAGATGATTCATAGGGAAGAACAAGGGCCACCTAGATGAATATTTTTGAGAATAACGGCAGGAAGGGTATAGTGTAATAGTTACCTATCCAATAACTGGCTGCTCCAGATGGCTCTATTGAAACACCAGCTGTGTCTTTGAACTTTAGGATTCTTGGGGGAAAAAAATAGGTCCCTATCATCCTTCCAACTCTTCTAATTTTCAGTGTTGTGAAAATCTATGATGGCACAATGGCCCAATTAATTTACAGATATTCCACCTTATCTAGAAAGTCGAAACTCCACTACAGGGTTCTTCAAAGTGGGGCATGGCATTGGGCAGGCAAGCATATCAAGAGGAAAACAAAGTTCCTTATCGGGTTTCCATGTAATAGGTCTGCTTGGACAGATTGACAATATATGGAGAATAGATAAGAAACACTGATTTCCTTCCTCACAGGATTACTACTATAACCTCTCTCTGCCTTCAGTACCTAGCAAAATTTGCAAATATTAAACAGGATCTGAAATTCCTTTGGGAAAAACATAAGGTAATGGCTTTGATTAAGCTAAAATGTCTGTCCTAGCATGCCCTACCTACCCAAAGATTATGGAAAGAGGATTGTCAATATGAGGCAATATAATGTGATGTTAAGTTCCCTAGCTTGGCCGGACTCGGTGGCTCAGCCTGTAATTCCAGCGCTTTGGGAGGCCGAGGTGAGTGGATTGCCTAAGTCCACGGGTTCGAGACCCGCCTGGGCAACTTGGCCAGATCTCATCTCTACAATAAATCAAAAAAAAACATTAGCCGGGTGTGATAGTGTGCACCTGTAGTTCCAGCTACTTGGAAGGCTGAGGCGGAAGGATCGCTGGAGCCAGCAGGTCGAGGCTGCAGTGGCTGGGAGCGGCCACTGTACTCCAGTCTGGGTGACAGAGTGAGACTCCAGCTCAAAAAAAAAAAGTTCCCTAGCTTTACACATACATGTAACCCAACAGTTTCTGATAAGAAACTGGTTCCATGGTAAAATGCATCCAAATTCACTACTGTAGCAATAGCTATGAAGCTAGTCCTTCTTTCTGAGGGACAGTTTATTATTGTGTACACTGGAACTCCTAGAAATAGTCACAGTTTCCTGATAAGTAAATCTTTATGGCAATTTAATTAGAAAATTACAAAACACAAAAATCTGAAAAATATTCTTTTGGAAAAAAGATCATGTAACTTAGTCCCTTACAATAAAGACCAAATGTTAAACTCAAAAAAAGATTAGACTGGTTCTGCAGCTTGAGAAAAAGAAATGTGGTTTCTCTAGCTAAAAGTTTTCTAGATGATGCAGGAACTGCTGCTTAGAAACCATTTTCTAAACAAAGTGCAAAGAGATGACCATAAACATTTCATCAACATGTTACAATGAAATCCTCTAGGAAGCTGCCTTACCATTAAGGATCAAGAAAACCACAGATGCTGTGATTTCAGTTCTTCTCTTTCATTTTCTGTATTTTGTAATTTTCTCTAAAATCTGAATTTTCACTTGATAGGGAGAGAAAAAGAATCTTTTTAGGATGGAAAGACACAGTTATCAGCATGTAGTCTGGCATGTATCTCACTTGCCTGTTAACAAAGTCTGTAAACAACTGTCTCTAGATGAACAATAGCAGCAATACACCAACTTATTCAACCAAATGATGGTTATTTTACAACATGTATTGAAACACAGTGAACCTGATGCAGTATACGGCATAGAAGGGAACAGGCTTGGTCATCAAAATCTCAACCTAAATAAGACTAACATAATATGGAGGATACAAAAGTTATAACAAATGTTCACAGAGAGAAGAAACATTTGATTTAATAGTGGACACAGATTTTTTAATGACCCAAAAATGAAAATCAGAGACAAGAAACAGAGGGACAATCATGTAGGTTACAATTCTTAAGGGGTGAGCTAGTCAACACAACTGAGGAGAGATGAGCAAGCAAAACTTAACAGGAAAAATAAAAAACTCAGATCCCACATGCTGAATTTAAGGCAAGGTTGAAGCAGAGGGAGAGTCATCAGTTCATAAAGAGGCTTGATTATTTTCTATTGAGTGAAATTAACCAAAATTGTGGGTAGAAGAGGGGACTTAAGGGCAAAGAACCACAAGGGTACTGTCCTAAGGTAATCCATTTTACATATGATCATACTCTCCACAGGCAAAATTTCAAAAGTCAGATAATTAATGTGATTTCAAGGTTTCCAAAGGCAGCTATTTCTAGAGACTGGTCCAGGGTTTGCTTAGAGGAAGTAGCTTCCCCTAAAGAACTGAAAATGTCATCTAGAATATATATTCTCTCTATGGAATATATACAATATAGAATATTTATTCCCCATACGTATATGTATACATTCATTGTAACCCACTCTTTTTTTTTTTGAGTTGGAGTCTCACTGTTGCCCAGACTGGAGTGCAGTGGCCGCTCCCGGCCACCGCAGCCTCGACCTGCTGGTGATCCTTCCGCCTCAGCCTTCCAAGTAGCTGGAACTACAGGCAATCCTTCCAGAGATCCTTCTGCCTCAGCCTTCCAAATAGCTGGAACTACAGGCGCGCACTACCACACCCGGCTAATTTTTTGATTTATTGTAGAGATGAGGTCTCGCTTGCCCAGGCGGGTCTCGAACCCGCGGGCTCAGGCAATCCACTCACCTCAGCCTCCC
>CAUYQG010207031.1:0-11130 GCA_963574415.1 Tarsius wallacei | reverse complement strand
AGGGGAATGGTTGCCACATTCCCCTCCAGCATGCACCACCCCTATGCAGGCCTGTCACCAGGCTTACTTGCAGTGGGTCTGGATTGATGATTGTAACGTCACACCACGGACTCAGCCTTCATTCCTTTTTTTTTTTTTTTTTTCTTTTGAGTTGGAGTCTCACTTCGTTGCCCAGAGCAGAGTGGAGTGGCACGTTCCCGGCCACTGCAGCCTTGACCTGCTGGGCTCCGGCGATCCTTCTGCCTCAGCCTTCCTTCTCGAGAGAGCCATCCCTAACGCGTCGCCGGTCCCCATCTGCCAAGGGTCAGCCAGGCTCCTTTGTTGCACGCCTGCAAGCACCTGTCTCCTTTGAAACACAACCAGTTCGAGTTGTCCCTGCAATGTTCTTCTCCCCCACTAGATGGCACGCCAGTCTATTTGTGCTGATCGTGAAATCTCCAGCTCCTAGCACAATTCTCAGAACAAGGTAGACACCCAGGAAGGATCTGATGAGAAAATAACCAAACAAATCGAAAAATGAGCTCTCGGGCGGTAAATCCCCCTCCCCCATAAAATGTAAGTACACTATTTACCTTTGTACATTAGAATTCTACACGTGTTTTCTGGATTCACAGTTAAGCTCAAAAGCAGTAGATGAATTAAAGCTCGATCGCACACAATAAAAACACATACGCCCAGTGTGAAGACTGTCACATAATGCATACTGAGGTATCACCGACATACAGTAAACTGTCTGTATGTAAGCGTGCAGCTGATGAGTTCCGACATCTGTGCACCCTTAGGAAGCCCGCATGAGACTCAAGGACCCGCCCCTCATCCAAAGGTCTCATGCTGCTCTGCAATCACTCCCTCCTGGCCTCAATGTCCCCAAGCAAGCACCAGTTTGCTTCCTGTCACTGGAAATTTTGTATAAATGAAATCCTACAGTATGTATTTCCTGGTCTAGCTTCTTTTATTCGGCATAATTCTGAGACTCCTCCCTAGGGTAGAGGTTATAAAGTATCCTTTTCACGGCTGAGTAGTGGTCCATTATATGGACATACCACAATTTGTCAACTGAAAAGCATCTGGGTTGTTTCCACATTGTGGAAGTGGAGTGGCTAGACCGTTTGGTAGATGCCAGGTTCATATTTTAGGACACTGACAAACTGTTTTCTGCAGCAGCCGTACATGGTGACGATCCCACCCTCAATGCATGGGGCCACCAGCGCCCTCACACACTTGCTAACGCCCAGTGTGATCGCTCTCTTATGTTTTGGCCATTATGATAAGTGCGCAGTGGCATCTACACACTGTGGGTTTAATTTACATTTCCTTAATCACTATTTATGCAGAGCTTATTTGCCATCTGTGTATCTTTACACATTCAAGCCATTTGCCCGTTTTCACGATCAGGTTGTTTCCTTATTATTGAGTTTCGAGAGTTCTTTACATATTCTAGATACAAATCTTTAAACAGATAAGTGATTTGCTAATATTTCCTACCAATCTATGGAGTATCTTTTCATTCTCTTAACAGTGTCTTTCAAATAATAGTTTTTCATTTTGGCTAAATGCAGTTTATCAAGTCTTTCTTGTATGGATCACGTTTTTGGTGTCATATCTAAGAAATCTTGGCCTAGTCCAAAGTCACCAATATTTTCTCCAAGAAGTTTTTAAGTTGTAAGTGTTACCTGTAGATCTATGATTCATTCTGAAATAATTTTTATGTCCTGAGAGGTACAGATCCAAGTTCACTTTTCAAAGTGTGGATATCCAGTTGCCCCAGTACCATTTACTGAAGAGAGCATCCCTTTGCCAGTGACTTGTCTTGCGTCTGTGTTGGGCATCAGTTGTCTGTGTGTTCATGGGTCTAATTATGGACCCTCTCTTCTGTCCTGGCGTCTGCTTCAACAGCTTTACGTCAGCACCACACTGCCTAATTGTCGCAGCATTATGAAAAGCCTTGATGTCAAGTCCTCCAACTTTCTTCTTCCTTTTCAAAGTTGTTTTGGCTATTTTAGGTCCTTGGCATTTCCACAGACACTTCAGAATCATTCGTAAATTTCTACCAAAAAAATGAACTTCTGGGATGTTAGTTGAGATTCTGTTTAAGCTACAGATCAGGAAGAATGAACATCTTAACAACAGCAAGACTTCTGATCCAGAAAGCTATTCTCTCTCCAATTATTAAGGTCTTCTTTCATTTCACTCAGCAATATTTTGTTGTTTAGAGTATACATGTCTTTCTTTTCTTTTGTCAGATTTATCCCTAAGCATTTCTCTTTTTATCTTTTGCTAAAGTAAATGGGGTTTTAAATTTCAATTTCTGACCATTTGTTGCTACTCTATAGAAATACAATTTATTTTGGCTGAGCACGGTGGCTCATGCCTACAATCCCAGCACTCTGTGAGGCCAAGGTGAGAGGATTGACTAAGCCCAGAAGTTCATGACCAGTTTGGGCAACATGGTGAAGCCTCATCTCTACAATAAACCAAAAAATTAGCCAGGCATAGCAGAACATGCCTGTAGTCCCAGCTACTCAGGAGGCTGAGGCAGAAGGATAGCCTGAGCCCAACAGGTCAAGGCTGCTGTAGCCATGAGCGTGTCATTGCACTCCAGCCTGGGCGACAGAGTGAGACTCTGACTGGAAAGAAATTTTTTAAAAGAAATACAATGGATTTTTTATATTAAATCTTACGTCCCTCAACCTTGCTAAAATCACTTATTAGCTATTTTGTAGGTTCCGCTCAATTTCCTACCTAGATAATCATGTAGTCTACTTGTGAGGACAGCTGTACTTCTTCCTTTACAAGCTGCATGGCTTTGCTTTCTTTCTCTTGCTAGAGTGTACCAGCTCAGGCCTCCAGTCCAAGCTGAACGGAAGTGGTACGAGTGGGCACCCTTGTCTTTTTCTTCATCCCAGGAGAGAGTGTTCCATCTTTCACCGCTGAGTGTGATGATGGCTGCAGGCTTTCACAGATGCCCCATATCAGGTTGAGGATGCTTCCTTTTGTTCCCAGATTACTGGGAGTTTCTATCTGCAATGGATGTTGGATTTTGTCAATTGCTTTTCCCACATCTATTGAGATGATCCTTTGGTTTTTTATTTCTTTTTTACTTTCTTAAAGTCATGAATTATATCAATTGATTTTCAAATGCTTTCACCAGCTTTCTTTTTTTTAATGTTTAATTTCAGAGATGTGGAGTACAATTCAAGATTAGATATACAAGTGGTCATCGTACAGGTAAAGTTTGGGTCTCCCTTTGGTCCCCACTTTGCCTGGTTTGAGATCAGGTACCCTTATGGATGTGGCGCCTCTCCTGCCCCACATTTTTACCAACTTTAATTTCCTGGGATAAACTTCTCCTGGTAATAATGTTTTACTTTTTAAATATAATGCTGAAATTGATTTTCTAAATTTTTTGAAGGTTTACATCTATGTTCATGAGGGTCTTTTCTTATAATGTTTAGTCAGGTTTTGTTATCAGGAGAATGCTTACCACATAGAATGAGTTGGTAAGTATTCCTTCATTTTCAATTTTCTAAAAAAGTTTATGTAAAATTAGTACTATTTTTTTCTTAAATGTTTGTAGAAATTAACAGTGAAGCTATTTGGCCTATAATTTTCTTTATGAGAATCTTTTTATCTACAAACTTATTTCTGTATTACATATACTGTTATTGAGGTTACCCATTTCCTCTTGAGTAAGTTTTGGTAGTTTGTGTCTTCCAAGAAAGTTGCCATTTCATCATAAGTTGTAGAACTTAGTGACATAAAATGTCTGTAGGATCTGTAGTGATTTCTCATACTGGTGATTTGTGTCTTAGCTCCTTTATTCCTAGTCAGTCTGCCAACAGGTGTATCAATTGTATTGATGCTTTCTTCTCAAAGAACCAGTTTTCGGTTTTGTTGATTTTTTTCTAGTAATTTTTTGTTTTCTACGTATTGATTTCCATCCTGTTCTTTATTATTCTGTCTCTCCTACTACTTAATTTGAGTTCAGTTTGCCTTTATTTTTCTTATGGTGAACACTCCATTCCAGACAACAAAAGACTTAACCATTTATAGGGCAAGTGGTACCTCACTCCCAGAATATCATCTTAGCAATTCATAAACTGTGTGTTTAATTAAGACTCATGGGAATTTTTTTGAGGAGCCAACCTTGGATAGCTGACATAGCAATTACTTGGATTCAATAGTAAATGAGCTTTGTCAGATGTACAATAAATGAACTTGTGTTCTCCTCCATTTATGATCAAATGATAAAGTCTGAAAGACACTCAACTCTGGTCGCTTGTCACACACACACAAAATGACTTCTGTGGTACTTCCTGGAAGTTTAACCTTTGCCACAAATCTGTCAAGAATTTGACCACATTCTATGCATACAGCCTATTTTCTAAAGAAAGATGAAAGCGTGAACAAATGGGAGCAATGATAACCAGATACTATGTTTCCATCAGAAGAACTCAGTCACCAGCACTAGGGCTTTATGAAATCATACACAAACACGGGTCTTAAACAAGTCAGTTTCTTCAGCACCACAGAGAAAACTTCGGTAAGATTGCTCATGAAAAGTAAAGGCCTAGGCTAAGTTTCCACGTGTGCAGGTGGGTCTCTTTTTCCTCCAGAAGAGTCAGAGCAATTAGAACCAGAAAGGTTCTGAAACTCCCGATTTTCTGTCAAAGTCACTGTGACTTTCTTCCCTAAAGTGAATGACAAAGTCACCGTCTTTTGGCATGTGTTCAGAAAGCAATAAGCGTCTTCAGAAAGTCTGTGTTTCTGACAAAAGACTTCTGGAAAACTGCAAATGACTGACTACAAATGGATACTTGACAGCCCCTTAGGAACTTACACCACTTTGAGGACAGGACGTTGGCAAGACAATGTCTTGGCATAGGAACTTAGCAGTGGAATGCTCGGAACTGAGGGAGAAAGGCCAGCACAGGCCATGGTATTTACAAATAATCCAAAACTCGACCATTTTCAAGAAGGCGTTGCAAACGTAAATCATGCTGCCAGAACAAGTCTTCATGGCAAGAGACTGTGGGAACCGTGGGTTCCCACTTTAGATCAAAGTAACTTACTATAAACTGGAAAAGGCTTAGATTTCTTGTCATACACTTTTGGGGTTCTGAATTGTATACGGCTCCTTTAGAGAAAAGAGAGGAGCGTTGTCAGCCTCTTTGGAGAATAAACCTACTCCAGTGTAACAAGCAAGTGGCAAAAACACCAAACAACGGGGGAAAAGAACACCTTAAATAACTGTAGCATTGAAGTGCTCACAGGAAAGACAAGAGACACGCAGCCCAGGGACGTAGGACAGGGATATTCATTCCTACCCTCTCATTCTCTCTGTCTCTAATGACATCAGGATTCCAGTTCCAAAACAGTGGAGTAAAATTATCTCAGTCTCGCTTCTCTTGAAAAAAAAAAAAAAGCCCTCCAAAACGGCCAGGAGAGCAAAACACATACGCATCCTCTTCAACACTAGAGGACATCTAAACCCCAGACTACCATACAAAGGCAGGGGACAGGTGGAGGGACGGAGGTGGCTTCGGCGGAGGCCGGAGGCACCATACAAGCAGCCGGCTGCAGGAACTGCACCGCTCAGGTGGGAGACAAGGCCATAGTCTGACTCTGTGACGGCCACACCTCACCTGGCAACTCCTCCTGCCGCCCTCACAGGAGTCTGAGACTTGTTCTCTGGGGAAAGGTGGAGCACAGGCCAGAACTCGGGGAGCGCAGGTGCAGGCAGGAGTCACGGTGAGGCTGGGCGCTGCGTGGAGACCTGCTCGGGGCAGGCAGCCGACCAGAGGAGGCTCTCTGGAGAGGCTCACGGCCGGAGAAAAGACCAGCAGGCCCAGACCTCTTGGCACCGCCTGGCTGCCCCACGGGTGGGCCCCAGCGGGCACACAGCACTTCCTAGCCACTGGGAGGTTGGCATCAAGTCTCCAGCATGGAGAGCAAACTAGAAGAGGACTCGGAGGAACAAGAGACGAAAACGCAGGGACGGAGAAACCCTTCAGGGCAGCCATGGTGAATGCCCACAGTAAGAGATGGAGCTCATCCCAGAAGCGAGCAGGACAGTGTTTATTCGAAGGGAAGAAGTGGGGAAGAGGGAGCGAGGGAGGGAGGGAGGGAGGAGAGACAAGAAACCGGATCACGTCTCGTTGTCCTTTGTCCTTCAAAAGAGCTTTCAGGAATTAAAACACAATAGCCAAAAGAGTCAAAATAAAAATTTTCAGCAGAAAAGTTAGACGATAAAGTCAAGGAAATGTCTTTGAAGAAAACAAAGACGCAGGAGAAAAAGTCAGCAACTTAGGCCTCAACCCAGGAGGCCCAGCAACCAAGAGAGGACACCACTTGTCACCGCGGACAGTCTCTGTCCGCTCTGCAGTGCCATTTCTGAATCTGAGAACGGAGCGATGATGCCAACCCTCCCTCGCAGGGCTGTTATGAGGGTCAATACAGTCATCCGGGGTGAAGTGCTCAGAACAGTGCCTGCCCCACAGTATGCACTCCGTAGATATTACCTCTGGTTAGTATTCATAAGATTTCTAAATAATGAGGACAGAGAAAACACTGAGGAGGAAATTATCAAGGAAAAAATGTTGTTTTCCAGAAATAAGGGATACAGGGTGTATTTTTTTTTTCTTTTAGAAAGCAGGATGTATTGAGAGGACAGAAAAGCTCCCACAGTGGGAGGGGACCGAAGGGGTTGCCCTACAGAGGACATTTTAAGTGTAAGCACTTCGGAGATTGGGGTTGAATTTGTTTACGTGTACGTGTGTGTGTTCCCTAGTTAAGAAGGCACATACACGAGGGGCAGTCCCCAAAAGGCCGGAATTACCTTTCGGAGGGCCCGCCCCTTGTGGCAACACGCCAAATTTGTCCCTCTGGATCAAACAGTCAACCAAAGTCTTTATCTGGAAGTCTGAGAAGGTTGCATCACGGCCTGGGGAGGAAACACCCCAAGTTGTGGCAAACAGGGGCCTGGCTCTTCTGCCAGGACAATGCACCCGCCCACACCCCAATGAGCGTTCAGCAGTTTTGGATCCCAAACGGCAGGACCCCTGGGCCCCCTCTCCCTATTCACCTGGTCTCACCCCAAGTGACTTTTTTGTTTGTGTCCCCAGAGGAAAAAAGTTCTCAAAGGGAAGCGGCGAAACAAAACCAGGTGGAAGCAGTAAAAGGCATTAAAACGGACACGTTCAAAAGCCGTTTTGAGCAGTGGAAAAGCATCTCGATAGCGGTATTGCATCCGACGAAGAGGACTTTGACGGTGACTGACGTTTAAACACGTAGGAAAAACACACCATTTTTTAATAAATAAATTCTGGTCATTTGGGGTGCCCCCTTGCACATCCATATTTGTTATCTACAGTAAGGCTGCATGGCACACCACAGAACCTCAGGGGTGGACTGCAGGCCGTCTCGGTGGGCTTGCTCGGGCCCAGTGGTCAGCCTGCTGCTCCGGGCTGGACCCTCTCCGATGTTCGAGGCTGGCGTTGTGTAGACAGGTCCAGGACGGCCTCGGCGGGACAACCGAGGCCCTGGGCCTGTCCTGGGGTAGAGGCAGGGCCTGAGGGAGTGCAGAAACACAGGGCTCTCCCAGGCCAAGGCTAGGAACTGGTGCTGCCACACTCCACTGGCCAAATCAAGCCAGGGCCGGCTCACGCCCGCGGGGTGAGGGGGCAGACTGCACCTCTTGATGGAGGAGGCCCAAGGCCACTTTGCCGGGGGCATGGCTACGGGGGCCGGATTGGGGCCACTGCCGTCCGCTCCCACGACCTCCCTCTGTTGCGTGTCCCAGGAGGCCGCTCCACGCACAGTCCCCTTCACTCAGACCACAGTGTGAATGGCTCGCTCAGGTGCTCGACCTACACGACCCCATGCAACCGCCTCCACTAACCCGTCTGGGATGAGACGTCTGGGCTGACTGACCCCCACATGCCTTCACACCCGAGACCGCAGCGTGTCGCATGTCCCTCTGGCCTGCCGTGGAGGTGGCGAGTGTGCGTCCGTGTGCGTGATCAGCTACGCTAGCACACACATCCCAGGAACCGACACACACTCCCATTTGATTCCAGTGGGCTTCCATCCATGAGCTGCAGATGAAGTTTGCACTCATCGCACTCCTGCACCCTCGCCGCAGCCCACAGACCCCGCAGACCCTGCGCCGTCCTCACCGACGGGGCTGAGAAACGACATCTGGCTCATAAAACGTCCGAAGTGCAGAGCTCAAGCTAGAAGTGTGAAAACGTGATGAAAGAAACTCCCCCAGCCTCACTTGGGAGGGCTGGCAGGGGAGGGGAGGGCAGACTGTCCAGGAAGCACCAGCCGGCGGCCCTGAGCGCTGTCCCCGTGGACCCTGCGGGTTCCCTCCCCATCTGCCAGACCCGGCCTTTCTCAGCAGGAAACTCTAGAGCCCTGAAACCCGAGCTGCCAGCCCAGCCCGCGGGCTCCCCGGCCAGCAGCTGCGAGCGCGAACAGCTGCCAGGGCCCCGGACAGGGCGGCTTCCACCAGCCCAGACCACGCGGGTCTGCCCGGGGTGGGCTGGAGGGACCGCCAGCCCCCGGGAGCTGCAGAAGTCTGCCCCACTGTGAGAATAAAGCAGCCTTCCTTTCTGGATCTGGTGGCTCTGAGGCTCACACCCTGGCTTAGAATTGTCCGGACGCCATGGGCACATCCTCAGCGTCAGCCAGTGAAACAGTAACTGCTGTGTGGCAAGAACTTGCTTGTGCCAGCACACCTATTCGCCCTGGCCCGACCCCACTGGCCCGCTGGGCCTCCGCTGCCTCGTCTCCCTTTTAGAAGGAAGATGTCGAGACTCAGAAAAGCCAGGCAGGTTGCCCCAAGTCGCATGGCAAAAGGCTGCGGCATCAAAGCCAGGCCAGCCCGCCTCTGCAGCATGGGCCACCACCATGTTTTACTGCATATCTGGGCAGGGACCAGTGGGTTCAGGGGACAACGATCGGCCCAGCCCCTGACGCTGCACGTGACGGCCGTGTGCCCAGAGGAACGATGCGCCTTGCCGCCTCCCACGGGCAGTGACAGACGCCAGGGAGTGCAGCCCACGCTGACTGCAGTGCCAGAGGCTGGGAACGCCCCGCCAGGGCCCCCACCAGCCCACGCCCTGTTGGCCTCTGTCTCGTTTCCTGATCTGGTCTATAAACTCCCATCTTGTCCCCATGCTACCCATCTTGTCCCCATGCAGCGGCAGAAGCAGTTGCATTGTCAGGGGCAAGGTCACAGACCTGGGCCAGACTCTCCTGCCTCCACCTGCCAGCCAGGGACCCGGGCAGGCACACACCCAAGCCTCAGCGTCCTCATCTGCAGAACGGGTGGCACGAGACAGCACAGTGCCTGCCCGGGCAGACGTTACGTTTTCTTTAAAAGAGATGGACAGGGAGGGCAGTGCTGACAGAAAGGCGGGCGGGTCCCGGGGTGGTGTCTATTAATAGGACGAGGGCCGGGCCCTGGGGCGACACCCGCCGACTCGGCTGGGAGAGTTCCAGGAGCAGCTGTGCCTGAGAGATGCCATCGGGCCAGCCTTCTCCCCTCCACCCAAGCCCCGGTGTGTGTGCGTGCGTGTCTATGGGAGTGCGCCCATGCGAGGGCGTTGGGTGTGTGCACGTTTGTGTGTGTACATGTGTGCATGTGTTTACGGGTGTGTGTGCGTGCACATGTGTGTTTATGAGTGTTTATGCATGTGTGTGCACTCTCCTGAGTGTGCAGTCCTGAGCGTGCTTGTGTGTTTGTGCATGAGTGCGAGTGTGAGTGTGTGTGCGCTCTCCTCAGTGTGCCCTCCTGTGAGTCGCTTGCGTGTGCCACCCACATAAGCCCCAGACTGTAGTCTCGTTCTCAGGAGTCTCTTCGGACGGTCCTAATCTCAGCTGACCTTAGGACTGTTTGCTTTGCTTTCACGAGTCAGCGAATGCAACGGCACTGCCCCCTCCCAGGCCGGAGAGCCAGAACCAGAATCGCTCGGGGTCAGGCTGAGATGGGACAGTGGAGTCGCATGCCTCAAAAGCAGATGCTTATCACTGCAAAATTCACCACTCTGTGGCCTTCTCCAGAGCAGCTTGGTTAGACGCCACTTGATAGAACCAGGAACTCAGAGTGCGGTGTTCAAAGAAATCTCCTCAAAATCGTGCCGGGGAACCAGCTTGCAGTCTCCCTCTGGGAGCTGCGATCAGCCAGTCACAGGCCTTCAGGGCAGCCACAGGCCCGGCTGCATGGGACCCTCACTGGTCACCACACGCTGTCACTGCCACGTTCCCCTCGGGCCCAAGGGGCCTATGGACACGTGCGTTTCCAGCCACGGCACTTAGAACTCCCGCCCAAGGGCCACGGAGACTTCCTTTCTCCTCACCAGCCCCAGAACACCAAGACCGAGCAGAGAGAGAGCCTTGAGTCAGCCCCATCAGACACGGCGGCCTCCCCCAGTGCGCCAGATCCCGCGGCCCCAGATTACCGCGTGGGAACCGCACACCGGGTCCTAATCCTCACATCGGGGAAAACCCCAGGCTGACCGTGCCGACGCCATCTCCTCAGCTCCCTAAATCCTTTATTGCTTCTAAGCTGTATCTGACATGACGACTTTTGATTTCCTTTGCCTCCTATTGTTTTTAGAGTTTTCTGTACTTAAACCCCTACAGACCTGTTATTTTGGGGTTTTGTAAAGCTCCGCTCGCACCTGGCATCATGCAGGCAGGAAGTCACTCCCTAAGTTGATTTGGTTCAAATGTATCATGCAGCCTGTTATGGGCCGAGTGGTGGTCCCCGAAAAGTCAACTATTGAAGCCCCGACCCCCCATATCTCAGAATGGGACCTTGTTTGGAAATTAGGTCACTACAGATATAATTGGTTAAGATGAGGTCATACTGGTGGCCCCAAACCCAATATGGACTCATGTCCTCTAAAAAAGGGGGTATGTGGACATGAAGAGGAAACCCCAGGGGGAACATCATGAGATGATCGGACTTGTGATGCCACAAGTCAGGAAACTGCCAGAAGCCTTAAAGGGGCCAGGTCAGATCTTTCCCTAGAGCCTTTGGAGGGAGCATAGCCCAGCACGCACCTTGATCTCAGACCTCTGGCCTCCAGACAGGTGCACCCCCACACCCAGGACACCCAG
>CAUYQG010207025.1:0-28013 GCA_963574415.1 Tarsius wallacei | reverse complement strand
AGTATTATGGTAAATGTTCAGGGTCTGCTTATGAGTGAGAACATATGGTACTCAGTTCTTTGTTTCTGTGATCGATCACTGAGTATAATAGACTCTAAATCCAACCAAGTTGTTGCAGAGTCCATATATTTGTCCTTCTTTATGGCTGTGTAATATTCCGTCATGTACAGGTACCACTTTTTAAACTCTAGTCCAGCTTCAATGGGCAGCACAGTTTGTTTCGTGTTTTTGCTATTGTGAATAGTGCTGCAATAAACATTCATGTGCAGGTATCTTTCTGGTAGACTGCTTTGAGTTCCTCTGGGTATATTCCCAGTAGGGTGATTGCTGGATCATATGGAAGGTGAATTTCTAGTTCGTTCAGAAAGTGCCACACTGTTTTCCACAGAGGTTGAACTAGTTTGCATTCCCACTAGCAGTGTAGAAGCATTCCCTTTTCTCTGCATCCTCTCCAGCATCTGTTGTTGTTTGTTTTATTAATGATGGTCATTCTTTTTTTTTGAGTTGGAGTCTCACTCTGTCGCCCAGACTGGAGTGCAGTGGCCGCTCCCGGCCACAGCAGCCTGGACCTGCTGGGCTCTGGCGATCCTTCCACCTCAGCCTTCCAAGTAGCTGGAACTACAGGCGTGCGCTACCATGCCCGGCTAATTTTTGATTTATTGTGGAGATGAGGTCTCGCCAAGTTGCCCAGGCAGGTCTTGAACCCGCGGGCTCAGGCAATTCACTCACCTCAGCCTCCCAAAGCACGGGATTACAGGCTGAGCCACCGAGTCCAGCAATGATGGTCATTCTTACTGGAGTTAAGTGGCATCTCAATGTGGTTTTGATTGCATTTCTCTGATGATTAGTGAGGCTGAGCACTTTTTCATGTGCCTGTTGGCTGCCTGTATATCTTCTTTTAATAAATGTCAGCCGGCCTCGGTGGCTCAGCCTGTAATCCATGCTTTGGGAGGCTGAGGGGAGTGGATTGCCTGAGCCTGCGGGTTCGAGACCCACCTGGGCAACTTGGTGAGACCTCATCTCCACAATAAATCAAAAATTAGCCGGACGTGGTAGCACGTGCCTGTAGTTAGCTACTTGGAAGGCTGAGGCGGAAGGATCGCCAGAGCCCAGCAGGTCGAGGCTGCCGTGGCCAGGAGTGGCCACTGCACTCCAGTCTGGGTGACAGAGTGAGACTCCAACTCAAAAAAAAAAAAAAAAAAGAAATGTCTGAGGCTGGGTAATTTATAAAGAAAAGAGGTTTATTTTACTCACAGTTCTGCAGACTGTTCAAGAAGCATGGCACCAGCATCTGCTTCTGGTGAGGGCTTCAGGAAGCTTCCATTCCTGGTGGGAAGGAGTAGTGGACCCAGTGTGTGAGCAAAACACTTGGTGAGAGTGGAAGAAAAGGGGTGGTGTCCGGTTCTTTTTAATAAGCAACTCTTGCTGAAACTAAGAGAGCAAGAATTTACTCACTACCATGAGAATGGCACCAAGACATTCATGAGGGATCCACCCACCCTTGTGACCCAAACACCTCCCACCATGCCCCCCCCCCATCATTGGGAATCACCTTTCAACATGAGACTTGGTGAGGGCCAAACAAACCATATCCAAATTATAGAGGTTAGTGATCCACATCATCATCTCCCCCCATTCCTGCCCATGTTCATCTATATCTTCTAGGTTTTCTTTGCTTTCTTTTCTTCTTTAATTTCCAGTTTAGATAGTCTTAAAGGCACAATACTTACCCTCTTCTCTCTGTGCAATTTCCTCCAGAGAACTCACTCATTCTCATGGGTTCACTTGCAGGTATCCATGATATTGATCTCTGTTACTTCAGTGCCTTGACAGCACTTAGAAGTGCCAGATTAAGTTTAACCTAAAGCTACCTTCTTTTAAAGTTTAACCTAGAGCTTTCTCTGTGACCTTTCACATAGTGAACTGTTACCTACCCGAATGTGTAAACAGACTTTAACCTACTCTTGTGGCAGTCACTGAGTTTCAGCCCATCAAAGGCATCCAACTGTTTAGACCAGGTTCAAATAAGGCAAATGTTGAGCTGTAACCAATCTGGACATTTCTGTACCTCACATCTGTTTTTTGTACTCATTTTCTTTCTTTCTTTTTTCTTTTTTTGGCTGTAAGTCTTCTTCTATCACATGGTTGCACTGGAGTCTCTTTGAGAATACTCTGGTTCGAGAAGCTGCTTGATTTGCAAATCATTCTTTGCTCAGTTATACTCTGTTAAATTGAATTTGTCTAAGGTTTTTCTTTAAACAGAAGAGATGCCATAAAGGAAACCTTGGCATGAAAATCAGAAGGTAGTTACTGATACATTTCAATGCCTAAAATTGAAACAAACAAAAATCAAATAAACAAAGAAATGTCAAAAAAATTAAAAAAAAAAAACCAAGAAGCCAACTACCTGCCATAAGCAAAGTTAAACATTAATAATAAATTTATTAAAATTTTTTAATTTTTATGACTAAGCACTCAATTTTTAGTAATTATTATACAGAAGACCCTTACAAGTCCATAAAAATACACTAAAACAATCCATTAAGAAAAACTAGGAAAAATATATGAACAGAAAATTTATAGGATTTTTTTTAAAAAAAGACAATTGGGTGCTGAAAAAACTGGATACTGACATGAAAAGAATAAATATAGATTCCTACCTCACACCATATACAAAAGTTAGATCAAAATAAATCAAGTATTTAAATGTAAGAGCTAAAAATATAAAACTCTTAAGAGAAAACATGAATGTAAATTATTATTATCTTGGGTAGGCTAATGTTTCTTTAGATATATCACTAAAAGCACAGCAACCATAGAATAGAGTAATCAGAATTTATCAAAATTAAACACTTTTGTATATCAAAGGACACTATTAATACAGTGAAGAGACAACTCACAAAATGGGAGAAAATATTTATAAATCACATATCTGGTAAGGGTCTAGTATTTAGACTATATACTTACAACCCATTGATAAAAAGGCAAACCATACCTGATCTCAAACCAGGCAAAGTGGGGACCAAAGGGAGGCCCACACTTTATCTGTAAAATGTCCACTTGTATACAAATCCTGAATTGAACCCTATATCTTTAAAATAAAATATAAAAATATAAATAAAAAATAAAAAGGCAAACCAATTTTAAAATGGGCAAACTATTTGAATAGATATTTCTTCAAAGATACACAAATGACCAATAAGCACAAGAAAAGCGGCTCAAACTAATAAGTTCTTAGGGAAATGCAAATCAAAACCACAGTGAGTTATCACTTCTGATGTCCTAGGATGATTATCATTTTAAAATATAATTATAAGCCGGGCTCAGTGGCTCAGCCTGTAATCCCGCACTTTTGGGAGGCTGAGGTGAGTGGGTTGCCTGAGTCCGCGGGTTCGAGACCCGCCTGGGCAACTTGGCGAGACCTCATCTCTACAATGAATAAAAAAAAATCAGCCGGGCGTGGTGGCACGCACCTGTAATTCCAGCTACTCGGAAGGCTGAGGCGGAAGGATCTCCAGAGCCCAGCAGGTTGAGGCTGCGGTGGCCGGGAGTGGCCACTGCACTCCAGTTTGGATGACAGTGAGACTCCAACTCAAAATATATATATATATATGTATGTATATATATAATAAAAAGAAGAATAATTATAGTGAGCTGTGTAGAACTGGCATTGTTGATGGGAATGCAAATGGTGCAACCGCTGTAGAAAACAATTGGTAGTTCCTCAAAAAGTTAAACACAGAATTACCATTTGACCTAGCAATTTTATTCCTAGGTATATACTCTGAGAATTGAACACAATATAATATGTTCATATAAAAATGTGCACAAATGTCAGAACAACATTATTTATAACAAGGAAAAAGCAGAAACAACCCAAACATATATCAGTTGATGAATGGATAAACAAAATGTGGTATATTTACACAATGGAATACTATTCAGCTATAAACAGAGATGAAGTACTGATATGTGCTATAACATGGGTGAACCTTAAAAACAATATGCTGTGTGAAAGAAAAAGCTAGTCACAGAAGGCCACATATTATTTGTTTCCAGTCACAGGAAATGTCCAGAATAAGCAGTCATGGAGACAGAAAGTAGATTAGTGGTTGTCAATGACTTGGGAGTGGAGTGGGGTAGAAGATAGGGAATGACTACTGATGAGAATAGAGTTTCACTTGGGACAATGAAAATGTTCTGGAATTAGATAGTAGTGATGGTGGGACATTTCAACTACATTAAAACCATTGAATTGTATCCTTTTTTTTTTTTTTTTTTGATTTGGAGTCTCACTTCATCACCTAGGCTGGAGTGCAGTGACACGCTCATGGCGCCACCCCAGCATCAACCTGCTGGGCTCAGGCAATCCTTCTGCCTCAGCCTTCCAAGTAGCTGGAACTACAGGCATGAGCTACCATGCCTGGCTAATTTTTTGATTTATTGTAGAGATGGGGTCTTGCCAAGTTGCCCAGACTGTTCTTGAACCCATGGACTCTGGCAATCCCCTTACCTTGGCCTCCCAAAGTGCTGGGATTACAGGTTTGAGCCACCATGCCCGGCCAAATTGTATACTTTAAAATGATCATTCTTATGGTATGTAAATTATAATTTTTATCATTAAAAAAAGAAAAAAGAGTTGTCCAATAAATGTGGGAATAGATTATCAGACTCACTAGCAATCTTGAACATTCAGATTAAATCAGTTTATCTTTTTATCATCAGTTAGCAAAGATTTAAAAATTTATAACACACACAGCATTTCATGGTTGTAGAGAAATTCTTTTATCCTGTCAGGGGAAGAATAATCTTTGAATAAGCAACCTCACTTTCAAGAATTTATCTTATGTACATTTACATAAAAACAAACGTTTAAAGCTGTTGTCCGTAGCATTGTTATGAAGAGTAAAACTGGAAACAATTTAATTATATACAAGGGGTGCCAAAAAAATGTATAAACATTTTAAGTATGACATTCGCTCAAAAAATGGCATTAATCAGATGAATGCTAGAGTCACCATGCTACAGGTAGGACAGTCAAAGAAAATGGCAGAAACACGGTTGAGCCAATGCCATACTACACATTGCTACCAAAACTCAATTCAAAAACTTTTCATTTGAAAAGTAATACATAGATAACCTCTCTTAAAATATGTATACATTTTTTGGTACCCCCTGTAGTTCAGGGGTCCCCAACCTCCAGGCAGCAGACTGATCAGTGGCCTGTTAGAAACCAGCTGCCCAGCAGGGGTGAGTGGAGAGTGAGCTAGCTCCATCTTCTGTCAAATCAGTAGCAGCATTAGAGTCTCATCGGAGCACGAACCCTATGGTAAACTGCACATATGTGGGATCTAGGTTGCCCACTCCTTATGAGAATCGAATGCCTGATGATCTGAGGTGGTGATGCTAGTGCTGGGAAGCGACTGCAAATAGAGATTAATATTAGTAGTGAGGTTTGACTGCACATTCCCCCCTCCCCATCCTTGGAAAAATTGTCTTCCATGAAACTGGTCCCTGGTGCCAAAAAAGTTATGGACAGCGGGTATAGATGGTCTCTGGCTTACAATGTTCCAACTTATAATTTTTCAACCTTACAATGGTGTGAAAATGATTTGCATTCAGTAGAAACTATACTTTGAGAGTAACCATTTGTTTTTTACTTTTGCTACAATATTCAATAAATTACATGAGATAGTCAACACTTTCTTACAAAATAGGCATTACTTTAGATGAATTTGCCCAATTGTAGGCTAATGTAAGTGTTCCGAGCACATTTAAGATAGGCTAGGTTTATTAAATGCTTTTGTTTTTTTCTTTTTTTAAAGATGGGATCTTGCTCTGTCACCCAAGTTGGAACACAGTGGTGTGATAATAGCTCACTGCAGCCTCAAACTTCCTGGGCTCAAGTGATCCTCTCACCTCAGCTTCCCGAGTAGCTAGGACTACAGGTATGTGCCACTACACTGTACAAATCTATTTATTTATTTATTTACCTTAAAAATTTTTTTTAAATTTAGAGATGGGGTCTCACCCAGCTTGGCCTTGAACTCTTGGGCTTGAGCCATACCTCAGTCTGGGACTACTATACCACTGAATAGCTGGGACTACTGTTCCACTGTGCCAGGCTTAAATGCATGTTTGACTTATCATATTTTCAACTTAACGATGGGTTTCTCAGGACCTAATCCCATGTAAGTCAAGAAGTATCTGTATAGCCATACAACAGAATGTGAAGTCATGGCTAACGCACTGAGGTAAGTTTATGTAGCAAGAGGCCTACAATATATAGTAATGTTTTAAAAAAGGTTATCACAATTACATATATATGTAATAGCAGTAGTCTTTTTTAAATGTTATATTACTTTGACATGTATACATACATACACACACTCCATAGAAAATAGTTCCCATTTTGTCCAAAATGTATGTATACATACATACCAATTTATAACAATGAAAACTAAGGAAACATACACTGAAATGTTAATAATAGTTGTTGGGGATGGGGGGAGGATGAGATTTGGGGAAATTTTTGCTTCTTATTTATCTTTATTATTTATAGTTTTTAAAATGAACATGTTTGCATCTTCTACAGTCAGAAAAAATCACTATTAATAAAAACTAATGAATATCTTGAAAATGCAAAACATACAGTGTACCTTATAGTGTATTTTAAGGTACTTTAGGAAGAAAACAAAACTTCTTAGACTCCACCATCTAGGTTATCCTGGAATCTTTTTTTGTTTTTAAGTATTGCTTTATATGTGTTTACCATGGGTTAACTTAAAAAATTTTCTGTCTTGTAGTTACTAAGAGTTTATATCTTTTTTTAAAGAGCTGGGACTTTAGAAGTCAGAGACTTCTACTGGTGGACCATAATTGTGCTACACAAGATGGCTGTGCTTGCAAGGAAATACCAATTACTAACCTCACTATGATTATCAATAACTCTACACCTAACAGAGAACTTCTCCACGTATCATCTCACTGGAACTAATGCTGTTCCACGTTCTTTAAGAGCAGGTTCCTGTTTCGTGAAACACTGCATCCCCAGGATCTAGCTCAGGCAATGTGCACAATAGATGTTTTCTATTTGTTTTATTTTTGTAATTTTTTTTTAGAGATGGAGTCTCTGTACCCAGGTTGGAGTGCAGTGGTGCGATCATAGCTCACTGCAGTCTCGAACTTCTGGACTCAAGCAATCTTTCCCTTCTCTGCCTCCTGAGTAGCTGGGACTACAGGCACACACCACCATACCTAATTTTTTAATTTCTTATAGAAACAGGGTGTCACTATGTTACTCAGACTGGTCTTGAACTCCCGGGCTCAAGCAATCCTCCTGCCTCAGCATCCCGAAGTGCTGGGATTACAGATGTGAGCCACTGTGCCTGGCTGGCCAACAATAGGTGTTTTCTAAACTGAACTGAACTGAAGTTGGAGAGAGAAAGGGACAGAAATCCTTGTGCACTGGGTAGGAGGGTGGCGGGAGGGTGTGGCTGAGAATAGGAAATGGAAGGAGAATATTGAATATAGGGATAAGCCTGAAGAGTCTTTTAATAGGATTTCAAATTGCTCCCTTTCTGCCTCCCACATCCACCTTTAAAATCTAGATAGGAAGGCAAGACTGAGAAACCAGCGGGAAGTGACAAGAGGGAAGTAGAAAATGGGCATGACAAAGGAAAGTTTCATCCAGTTCCTGTTTTCCAGAGGCCAGTCCCAACCCCTGTACTGTCAGGTGAAGAGTATAAGCTGTCCTAATTAGAAAAATGTTCCAGGCATTGATCTCTTGTCCTTTAATTACAGTGAACTGTTTTCTTTTCAATTCTTTTTTTTAAGAAAGCCCACTATGATCTGGACTCTCTTAATATTTAGCTGAGTTATACCAGGAGGTTGCTGTTTGAAATTGTCACACTTTTCAAATACCTCAGCTGGTGACAAACATGGCTATAATGCAAATGGTCCAAAGTCTCTTCCAAACTGCCAAACTCAAGGTTTCAGGCTGGGACTTGCAGTTGCTTTAAATTCTCTCTTTGCTCTGAATTCTGCTCAGTTCAAATGAAATTCATGCATCACACATCAAGCACGACAGGGAGCCATCTGAAATTTCCTGAAACACCTGGTGCCAGGCAGGTTGAGGCAGGCGATCCTGTCATGCTGCCCTTGACAGGTTTGCGATAGCATCTTTTTTTGGTCTTTATGTTATTTACTGACAAATTCCAAGTAACGTCAGTGCTGATGAATACAAAACAGCTGCTGCGTCTGCGATATCACCACCACTCTGAACACAGACTTTAATTGATCCAGAGCAGAGTTTTTCAACTTGGAGGTGACATGACCCATTGGGGGCTGGAAAAACAATTCAGTGGATCACGACAGCATTTAAAAATAAAATATGAAGTAGAATGACAATGAGAAAATCTGAGTTTATAGTTCATAGAAATGTAAGAGCGTATGAAACTTACATTTTAATTACATAAGTGAATGTGAGTTTGTGCGTGTTCTACTTTAATAGGAAATTAAATGCCTTGCTTACAGTAACGATCAGAAGAATCTAGAAGCCATTGGTCTAGAGCTGAGGCTGGCAAGCTACATTTTGCAAAACAAATTCACCTCACTACCTATTGTCTGTATGGCCTGCAAGCTAAGAATGACTTTTACATTTTTAAATGTTTGGAGAATTTTTTTAAAGAGTATTTCATGATGTGTGAAAATTATATGAAATTCAAATTTCAGTGTCCATAAAATATTGCTGGAATGCAGCCACATCCATTTGTTTATGTATCGTCTATGGCTGCCTTTGGCAGAGTTGAGTAGTTGCAACAGACACTTTATGGCCTACAAAGTCTAAAACATTTACTTTCTTTATGGACAAAGTTTACTGACCCCTGATCTAGAGGACTCGTGTTTATGATGCATTTTTCTCAAGGCTGTGTATCTGTTTAATTTGTAGATGTAATAGATCGGAAAGAATATTGCACTGTGGTATTTTGGGATGTCATGGACAATCCTGTGGTCCTCTGTCCTGTTTTGTACATCCCTCCCCTGGCATATCTGTCTTCTGTGGCCAGCACCTGTGGCTTTCTGCAGGCACCTGCCCTTGGGCACCTTGAGTACCTTTGCCTGCCTGTGCAGCAATTGGAGGCTCCCAGGAGGACCTTCGGCCAGACATTGGGGTATGAAATGCCCATTCTCTCACCTCAAGTCCTGAGGACAGAATTCTGAAGTTTAAGTTCCACTCCAGAAGTCTCCTGTTGGATCAGGCTGAAGTTCTTGTCTTCCAGACTTTTGCCTGAATCACAATGTTGCTTGGTTTCTCTCCCTTCACTGTCCTTCTTGCCCCATTCCCTTTTGGGACTCCCAAGTGTTAAGCATTTTCTTAACCCTTGTGAGAGCACCTAAATCCTCGTCTCACTCAGAGTCCTCTTCTGGGGAACCCATCCTAAGAGAGAAGCAGCAGATGGGGAGATTCATAAAAGGCAACTCTTTTAGTTAAAACTCTGACTTAGTGGGTGCCACCTACCATGTCTTGCTGAATACATACTATTTGCATGTTATTTTTTAGAAAGGGAAAAGATGGTTATCTCATTTAAGATGAAATTTGCAATGCTTTGTGATTTCAAAGGGTTCTGGGATGAATCCGGAGAATTGGATTCTAATTCCAAGTGATCCACTGGGCAAGTAATAATCACTGTGAAACTCATTTTCTCCTGTTTGAAAGAGACTAGCTAATTTTTTAGTTTTGCTCTAAGTCTCCTTGTGAAGTGGGTATTTTAAACCATCTTCTAGATGCTAACGAAACCTGATCCAGCCATCTAGCATGCAAACCTGGTTGGCCTCCAAAATTTGGGTGTGTCACCTACTCAGCAGGAGTGCTGGACCTGAAGTGTAGCAGAACCCCTCCAGAGGGGACCCAGTGATCCCCAACCTCAAGCTCTGACACTGTAGCCAGTCAGCAGTACTCAGAGATCTTGCTTTCCAATAAGGAGCCAATACACGCAGTTTTAGGTTTTAAAACCCGGCCCCCAATCCCTGCTAGGACACTGTGCTCCCTGCACCCAATCTTTGCTCTCATTCTTTTCTGTTTTGGTCGTTCTCCACAGCTAGCTGTTTCTGCACCTGTCCTGTCAGCGTGTCAAAACACCTTTCTATGAGACAAGAGTAGCTCAAGGAAATCAGCAGAGGACCTAGGTAAACCCACATGGAAAGGGAAAATCCTATAAAATGTGGGGTGGCATGGGGTGGTGAAAAGGTAAGTGACTGGAATATGGCACCACTTTATTTTCCTATTGCTCATTGTAAAAACTTTAAACAACATATAAGGATATAAAGTATGTTTTCAACCAGATCTAAGGATCCCTAGGAATTCTGAACATATTGTTTGAGTTCTTTACACAAGTTCTTTACACGAGTTCTTTACACAAAGTTATTTTTAATTTTATCTATTTATTTGGATAACTACCTCAGCAATCGAATATGAAAAACTCCATCATCCAGATTCTGGAAGATAACCGTATTCAACTTAAGGATAGACCTCAATTTTTATCACTCTTGTTTTCCCTTGTGTTTATCTTTGGGAGTCAAGTGATAACTTAAAGTGATAGCTTTTATTTATTTATTTATTTTTACAATGAAATTGGCTCCATTGTTTATGTAAACAATTATGATAAATTACAAAGTTTCAAAAACTGCATGGAAGGAAAAGAAAAAGTAAAAAATCACTCAAAACCCTGTCACTCATTTCATAAACACTTTGACCATCCTTCTCTGGTTTTTAATTATTTATGTCAGAAAGCAGGTCTGACTGCTATTAGGTTTGCAGGTCCCAAAGTCGAAACATTAACAGTCACACTTACATTTAATTCTTTTCTAGTCATTAAGACATAACTAAGACATAACTTTCTTTTGGCTGTGATAATTTACAACTGAATGACATTTTCAAATACAAAGACTTAAGTTTTTAAAATTATTTAAGAAATTGAGAACTCAAATGGACATCCTGAAAATTAACATAATTAAAATGAGTAATGTGCTACTATAATTAATGAGGGATAATGAGAAAAGACCAGAAGAAGACTTATTATGAAGATGATGCATTTAGGCCAACTGAAAGCCACAGAAAACAGTGCTAACAGTAATTCAAACATTTCAATTACAGACAAAATAGAAACAATGATAAGAAAATTTGAATGGTAGTTGTTTTCTAAGTGATATGAATGACTCATTTCCAGTTTTTACCTTTTTCTTTCTAAACTTTGACTCTGAACTCTGTGTTGGAAGTGCAGTTTTTCTACATCTGCAAAAAATAGAGCAGATTCAGATGTTATTTCCTGTTCCCCAAATATTTAATGCTTATAAAAAATCTATCACAATATTAACTTTACTTTTAACTGAAGCCAATTAAGGGTTATCAAGTGCCTTATCATTAAAACCGTTCCACAGCTTTGGTTAAATGTGGTCTGATTAACTTGAATTTCAAACACAGACTTGAAGTTTTTTATATTTTTTCTAGCATAACAATACAAAGAGTATTACCAAAGACAATCCAAAAAAAAAAAAAAAGATTTAGTATAGACCTGTATCTGAGGTTACATCTTTCTACAATTATAACTTTATCAGAAATTTTCTTTTATTACAACATTATCCGTCAATTTGAATTTTGATTACATAGATTTTTAGGGCATTTTACTTATAAGTTGTCCTTGATTTTATATTTCTATTAATGCTAAAAACACAAAGGGTACATTGATTTCTAGTAATTGTACCTACTTAAGTAAAATTTAGAATTAAAAAAAAATAAGCCAATAGTGAATATCCAAATAACTATTCCTCTTTATGGGCTCCATATATTATTCAAATCTGAGAAATCCTAGTATAAGCCTAAAAGTTGTCTCTTGCTCCTGTGTAGGCTTTTAGACTACACATATGCATATTTTTAAATTTTATATTAATGGTACCATCTCATTCATGCTTTTCTGTAACTTGAATTTTTACTTAGTAATATGTCACAGGCCTTCTTTTCAATGTTGGATAGTTTTGTTGTTTCTATTTTTACATCCATTTGATCTGTCTATCATTTTGCATTCATTTGATCTATTTTTCGTTATGCATTTTCTCAATCAACAGCTTCTTAAACCACCATCATGTAGAAGTTCATGATTTTGTTTCTTTCAAAGAAGGGAGGCTCATATTAAAAAATATTTGGAAGCTTTGCAGTTGCTTGAGAGCTTTCTTCTGCATGAAAATCCTACCTAATGTAATACCACCCAGAGGAAACAGCAGAACAGGCCTAAAATGGGGCATCCCCAGCAGCTGCTGCTCTTTTCCTCTGTAAGGACATGAATACCATCCCAGGGATTCAAAGAGGTCCTAAGGCAAGACTAAGTTCCTCTCTCAGAGGACTTTTTTCTTAAATAAGAAAAAAAGATGACTGGGCGTGGTGGCTGACACCTGTAATCTCAGCACTTTGGGAGGCTGAGGCAGAAGGATCTCTTGAGGACAAGAGTTTGAGACCAGACTGGGTAAAATAGGGAGACCTCATTTTTACAAAAATTAGCCAGGCCTGGTAGCCTGTGTCTGTAGTCACAGCTACTCAGAAGGCTGAGGCAGAAAGTTCACAGGAGCCTAGGAAGTCAAGGCTGTGTGGTAAGCCATGATCATGCCACTGATCGTGCCGCTGCACTCCAGCCTGGGCAACAGAGTGAGACCCTTACTCAAAAAAAAAAAAAAAGGAATAAAGGCATTGTTAGGTCAGGCCCAGTTGCGGGGTATTGGGTGTGTGATCCAGCACTGTGAGAAAGATGCAAAGAATTGCACAGAAGTTAGATGGGAAAATACAGTTTATTTAGCAAGTAAATTAGAGAGAGAGGAGATTCACCTCCCCAAGGGAGGGGAGGGACCCAAAGCTGGGAAACATGGCCTGGCCAGTGCTTAGCAAGGTAATGGCCAGAAAGAAAATGAGAGAGAGAAGAGAAGAGAAAAGAAAAGAAAAGAAGAGGAGATTCACCTCCCCAAGGTAGGGGTGGAGGCCAAAGCTAGGAATCATGGTGGCCAGAGCTCAAAGAGCCACATGGACACACTAGAGTTTAACAAAGCAATGACTAATGGCTGCTTCAGGTTGAATCCTTTTAAACTTTCCTTTTAATGGGGGAAGGTCATTAAGGCGATTGGGTGGTGGTCTGCTCCACGTCATCACAGAGGGCAGGTAAGCACAGGTACTGCCATCAGGTGATGGACAGCAGGCAGATGGAGGGGTTAGATACATGATTGCTGTCATGGTGATGGGGTCTGTCTGTGTCATGAAGGTCACAAAGGGCTGATTAGGTCAACTTGGGTCTTATGGGTGGAGGCAAACATTTGAAACAAAAAAGCTAATTAGTACAAAACAAGCTGGGGGTGGGGTTGTAAAATAATTATCAATAGCTACCTCTGAGAAACTGGTTCTGTCCTTGGCTAGTGATTAGAGGGTAAATTAAAGCGAACTGCTAGAAAAACATGACAAAGCCAAGCAATGGTAAAATGGTTGCTCACTGGGTATATTGACTCCATATTATGTCCTTTCAGGCATCTTTTCTCTTTTTTGTTCCAAGTTCTTAATTTCCACATTTGTAGAGTCAGTATAAGTGAACAAACCTTAAACAAGCAAACAAACAAACAAACAAAATACAGCCCCACCCATTTACCCAGATGACATAAAAAGCATGCTCAGTTGTGCTACTGTGCTTGGCAGTAGGCTGTGTGTCCAGTCCATCCTTGTATCCTCCAGTGCCTGGCAGAATGAATGCCTGGTACATCCTGGTACGTGTTGTAAGTCTGTGTAGGATGACATACTTTCCTAATTCTTACTCTTAATTGAGTTTTAGCTTTTAAAGAAACCCTTTTAGAAACTACTGTTACAGGTGCCTTTGACTTAGACTTCCACTTGAATTGGTGACAAAATATTTTAAAAGACGAGCACAAATTCTCTGTGAAAACACAACTTCTTAAAAACAAAACTTTCTATTGTAAAGACAGAATATAACCTCCTACCCTGGTCCAGTCTACACTATTCCAAAGAGGAAGTTTATACCTCTGATTTTGTTATGATGTAGAAACTGACTTAACCACAGTCACAGTTCTACTAGTTACTTATGTCCAGAGAAGAAAGCCTTGATTACTATTAGCAGCTCTGCTACTAAATGAATCAACCACAGCAAACACTGCATTACTGATGAGCTTGTAAACTCCATAATATAGGGGACAAAAATCAAAAGGAAATACAACAATGGACAATAAGAGAAGACTCTCTGAAGTGTTATTTGGCCTCTCTTGTTATTCACATCCTTAAACAATTTTTTGTTTATAGTATATAATTCACATACTATAAAATTCACCCTTTTAGATATACAACTCAGTGGTAATTATATTCACAAGGTTGTGTAACCATCACCACTATCTAATTCCAGAATGTTTTCATCACACTCGAAAGAAACCCTGTACCTCTAGCTACTGGTAACCACGAATCTACCATTATTTCCTTCTACTTTCTCTGGCTAATAGTGACTCTGGCCTTGGGAGGTGGCCATTAGCATCACAGACCTTGAGAGTTCTGTTTCTGCTTTTCTGTCTCTGCCATCATCAGTAAATGCTATTGACCAGACACAGAAATCCCAGGCAATTACTCTTTGTCATATTTAAAAAAAAATAAGGGTGTGTGTGTGTGTGTGTGTGTGTGTGTGTGATGGCTGGGGAAGGATTAACTGATGAGCACATGGATTGTTGCCTTTGCTGAAGCAGAATATTGATTGTCATGGATGGCTGAAGATCACATTCTCTCGAAGAAATAAAATAGCAGGGCAATTACTTTCAGAGTTAAACAAAGGCATCTGTATCACAGAATCCAAGTCTGGGTCTTAAATTTATTAGCATTATTCAAAACTCTTAATCTGCTGACAATTTTCATCTGACATTTTGTCTGGAAATGGAGCAAGATGGTTCTGAAGAGAGGTTCCCTGGGGGAGTGTGAGAAGGAAGCATAGCCCTGACATCCAGAAGCTGACCTGGCAGTCACAGCTATGCCTTGTTCTCCTGTTGCCCATAAGCAATTTCACAGAACACTGACGGCAGATAAGGCCACTCTGTGATCCCCATGCCTCAACACGAAGACAAGACCATGCTTTTATTTTATCTCTGAACACAGACACAAACATGAATATTGTCCAAACCACAAAAATGACCAAACATCCCTTTTTCCTGGTTGATAGGAGTGAATACTGCTTCCTTACCAATCCCAGCTTTGGCTTGTCTTCATTTCTCTCATCTTCTAGATAAGATTTACTAAGATGCCAAATCATAGAATTGCCTTGGCTTCCTGACAGCATCTAATCCAGATGAAGGCCCAGCTTCCTCAAACCCAAAATCACATGATACAAGCCCAGATCCTACCAAGTATCCTTTCTACTGTCTGTTGCTGAGAGGTCTTACAGTTCTTCCTCATTGCAATTCATAATAAACCTAACTTGCTCATCTACAGATGAGTTCCCGGTGGTAGTTGGCTAGAGGACATAGATAGGAGCATAGGTCATCTTATACAAGGATGATTTCGGGGGACCTTGGAAGGGTCTTGCCTGAAGCTGTTTCACCTACCTTGCCTACCACAAGTCCCTGAAATTCCACCATGAGAATGTCATTCCTTTGGGTCAACACTTTATCACCTATTAAAGTAGAAATGCTCTTAGGGAAAAAACTACCCTTTAAACACTTTAATCATAGATGTCTGATTTTGAGTAACACACTTTCACATTTATCTATTCTTAAAATTTCCTCACATTTTAGCACTTCTGAAACTAAGACATGTCCTATGATCCATGGCAATTTTAATTCTCTTTAAACAGGGTGATACTTCTGAGCCTCAGTTTCCTCAATTAAGAGTTTTAGTGGTGAATTAAATACTATTTCCCAAATCTCAGTTATTTGTAAATAAGTCTTACAATCTTTGCTATATGCATATGAATAATGATATTCATATAGTTGTTGTTCTTTATGGCAACTCACTTTTAAAATGTTAGTTAATGTAACTTTTTCCTCATAATAATGTCCAAGAAATCCCAGGATAAGCTAGCTTTCCCTAAAAATCTAGTTATCCCTTTCCCGAACACATAACACATTTTATGAAGTAAAAACATATAACTGTAAAAACTTGTAAAATGTTTGTTCATGTTCCACCTAAAATCACCAGTAGTTTTCCCACAGTGGTAGTCGTGCCATGCTTGGACACTACTGAGCTAGCTGATCCCTGGGTATCTTCTTAGCTCCTGTGTTTGGTGTTTCCGTGCTTCTAAGTCAGATACACACAGTCTGTCCCCTGAAGTGTAAAATCTAAGGGTCAAGGCTGGCATGGAAAAATAGAAGTATATACAGTACATTTTTTTAAGCACAGAAAAAGATCCTATTAACTACTTACATGGCTTTTAAGTAAGGATAATCGTGTTGGAGTTACTGGAGCTTGAAGTGTAATTACTTTATGTTGGCAAAAAGCATCAATTCTCAACCCTCTTGATACTTGGAAACACATGTGAGGGATTTTAGATATGATCTTTGCTTCAAAATTTTTCTTTTTTGGAATATTTTTGGGAAATGAGGAAAACAGATTTGTTCTGAATAGTCTTGGAAAGCCTCTTGGAGGAAAAAAGATTTTGAAAACTGCACAACCTCTTTCCTTTATTAGTACCAATCAGAGAGATCCTTTTAAGCCCTTTCTACTCAGAGAATGAGGTCTGACAATTATGTTCACAAACTTGTCACCATGCGCTTACATTGGCAGCACTGTACAAACAACTCGGGAAGATTTTGTGGCCTTGCTGTATCAGTGTCTTACAGCTGTGTTCATGTCGACATATTGCAGTGTCTTGCTGAGTGGCAATCATTATTGTTGTTACATGTTTTTGTGTGCCTTCATAGGAATGTTAGAGCTCGAATTAGAACAACAAACAAACATTACATTTCTTGTTAAATTTGGCAAGAGTAGAAGTGAAATCAGGGACATGTTAGTCCAAGTTTATCGGGATAATGCCATGAAGGAAATGGCAGTGTACAAATGGATTAAACATTTTTCTGATGAGAGAGAAAGTGTCACTGACGAAGAGAGGTCAGGATGGCCAGTAACGAGCAGAACTAACAAAAACATTACAAAAATTTATCCAATTGTGCATCAAAATCGTTGGCTGACTGTGAGAAGCATAGCAGACCAAATAAACATTGATAGAGAAACAGGAAAATCTTAATGAAAATCTTGGCATGAGAAAGGTGTTTGCAAAAATGGTCCCAAAGGAGCTCTTGCATCATGACAATGTACCAACTCACACAGCTGTGTGTGTCTGTGAGGGAGTTTTTAGCCAGTAAATAAATAACTGTATTGGAAAACCCTCCCTACTCACCTAATCTGGCCCCGAATGACTTTTTTCTTTATCTGTAGATAAAGGAAACACTGCAAGGAAGACATTTTGATGACATTCAGGACATCAAGGATAATATGACAACAGTTTTCATGGCCATTCCAGAAAGAATTCCAAAATTGCTTTGACAGGTGGTCTAGACTCTGGCATCAGTGCATAGTTTCCCAACGGAAGTACTTTGAAGGTGACTATAGTGATATGCAGCAATGAGAAATGTAGCACTTTTTCTAGGATGAGTTCACAAACTTAATTGTCAGACCTCATATGGTTAGTGGACATAAGCATGGCCTGGAACTTGTTCAAGATGTGACTCTCAGGTCCTAAGGACAGCCCTGCTGAATTGGAATCTGCATTTTTTTCCTGGTTTCAAGTGATTTGCATGCATATTAAGGTTTGAGAAGCACAGCTCTAAACCACCCAAACCTACTTTAACCACAGATTATCTAAAAATAGTCCTTCACAGACATATCCCAGGCCAAGTAAGCAAAGAGACCAGCAGGCCCTGATGAGTTAAAAGCATCTGATTGGTATGTGTTTCACCTCCACTGTCTTTGAGGAACACCACATTCCACAGAAGACTTAGGAAGTGAACGTTTATTTTATTTAGGGGGGAAAAATAAACATCAATTTAAACTAAAATCGAAATCCCAAACCATAACTTGTAGACCTTCAGCTGACTGAGGGCCTGAGAGTAAGATAAAAATAGTATGCATTTTCCTTTCCATGCCATCAGATCTCTACCATCTCACACCTCTGCACTCACAGAGGAAACACACCTGTCCCACATTGTAAAATTGCAAGCCTTCAAATGAACACCTGAAGTGCAAAGATCCAATACAGTCTAAGATGTATGAGTTAGTTTAGTCACATAAAGAAGAAAATTCTCATTTCTACATGGAAAAGACATGGGCATTACTATGAAGAAACATTCCCTTGGAAAGCATTGCCCAGAGGACTCCTTTATTGATCTCAGGACCCCTGTTCCTTCCTTTCTTCATTCACTTAGTCAGTATTCAACACATAAAATCACTTCCCCTTGTAGGCAATAGCCCAAAAAGCCTCCCTTCTCTATTAGCCCCTGGGGAATGTCTAGATTCTTGCCAGAGGCTAATATCACATTTTCTGCCATCTTAACAACAGAATAAAATCAAAATCAATTTTTGAAATTTTCAATGACTAAGCAGAAATTGGTTATTAGGATGACCAAATGAAATGAGCCAATTAGAAAACCAATAAACAAACTAAAAGCCAATGACTGCTTAGCCAGAATCTCCTAACTGTGGAGATTCTTTTGGCATGAGCCATATTCCAACATTTAGATATAAAAGAAAATTGTTTTATTTTTAGCTTATTCATTCCTTGCTCTCAGGTTTCCATTCTGAATGCAAAACATTCCAGGCCCCCAATATTGCCACCATTTCATTTTTATGTCATATTTCATTAGCAGCATATTCAAATTATTTCCCAACTAGCCTCTCAACATTTGCTGTTGGGGAGGGTGATGAAATGTCATTGTTAGAACATTATTTCATGTGGTTATATATAATAGAGTACTTTGATAAATCCATGAAATTGGAGTAGGCAGTCAATTCCTGATCAGACATCCATGCCATAAGAGATAAGATAGACAAGTAGGACCTCATTAAACTGAAAAGCTTCTTCAAAGCAAAAGAAACCGTCAAGAGAGTGGTGAGATAGCACACAGAATGGGAAAGAATACTTGCCAACTGTGTATCTGACAAACGCCTAAAATACAGGATCTACAAGGTACTCAAATGTGCTAAAAGGAAAAAAACAAACAGACCCACTAAAAAATGGCAAAAGACATGAATAGACGCTTCTCAAAAAAAGATATACGGGCAGCCAACAGACACATGAAAAAGTGCTCAGCCTCACCCATCATCAGAGAAATGCAAATCAAAACCACATTGAGATACCACCTAACCCCAATAAGAATGGCCATCATTAATAAAACAAACAACAGCAGATGCTGGCGAGGATGCAGAGAAAAGGGAATGCTTCTACACTGCTGGTGGGAATGCAGACTAGTTCAATCTCTATGGAAAACAGTGTGGCAATTCCTAAAAGAATTAGAAATTGACCTTCCATATGACCCAGCAATCCCCCTACTGGGAATATACCAGGAGGAATCATTCTACAAAAAAGATACCTGCACACACATGCTTATTGCAGCTCTTGTCACAATAGCAAAAACATGGAACCAACCGTGCTGCCTATCAAAATTGGACTGGTTCAAAAAAAAATGTGATACATACACACAATGGAATATTATGTAGCCACAAAGGACAAACATATGGACTTCATGGCAACTTGGATGAATTTAGAGTCTATAACACTCAGTGACCTATCACAGAATCAAAGAATAGAGTACCACATATTCTCGTTCATAAGCAGACCCTGAACATTTGCCATAATACTATAAGAAAGGGACTGGCAGTAGTGGGATACTGCCAGGGTGTGGGGATGGGAAGGACACATCAACAAGGGTACCTGATCTCAAACCAGGGAAAGTGGGGACCAAAGGGAGGTCCAAACCTTACCTGTACGATGTCCACATGTATACCTGATCTTGAATTATACCCCACATCTTTAAAATAAAATAATAAATAAATAAATAAAATACAATAATTTTAAAATGTGATGCATATACACAATGGACAAACAAATGGACTGCAGCAACTTGGATGAACTTTGAATCTATAATACTCAGTGACCTATCACAGAAACAAAGAATTGAATACCTCATGTTCTCACTCATAAGTGGACCCTGAACATTTACCATCATACTATAAGAAAGGTATTGGTGGTAGGAGGATACTGCTGGAGTGGGTTGGGGGGCGGCGGAACACAACATCAATAAGGGTACCTGATCTCAAACCAGGCAAAGTGGGGATCAAAGGGAGGCCCCATTGTATTTCACCTGTATGATGACCACTCGTATACCTAATCCTGAATTGTACCCCACATCTTTAAAATAAATAAATAAATAAATAAATAATGAAAATACACAAATTCATGTAAGAGTAACATCATTTATCTGAGTTTAAAGTTTCTTTAACATGTGCATTTTGACAAGCACTTTTTAATTCCTAAATATCAACATGTCTGCATTTTCTCCAGGTACTTTCCAGTGAGGTGGAAGAATGAAAAAAAGCAGTCAGGTACTGTGCCCCTGTTTTGCGTCAAGCACTCTGCTGGGGACTTGCTAAGAAACAAAGTTGGGTGAAATAGATTAAAATATATTATAGAAGAGCCTGCTATGTGTCTGGTATTGTTTTAGACTCTTTCTAAGACACAATTTCTAATGTAGTGGTTCTCAACCTGGCTGTACAGTAGAATCACTTGAAATCTTAAAAATATGTACTATTCCCTGTACCTCGTTTTCAGAGATTTTGATTTGATTGGTTGAAGTAGGGATATCAGGGTTTTAAATAAAGTTCCCTAGATGATCTGCTGTGGGCTCCTTTGAAATATATGTGCTTTTAGCATTAAAATCATCCTTATGTGTGTTAGAGTGGTACATTTATTGGGATCTTGGTATAATAGAACATCTTTCCTTATGTTTCTTGAGAACATGGATTAGGTCTTATATTTCCAGTATCTATCACAGTGCATAATCAATTAATGTGCATTGAAGAGCTAAATGACAATAACTAGGAAGCTTCTTGGAGTGATATCCTTATTGCCTGGCCTATCTCAAGTGCTTATATGAGGGGAACCGGAATTATTTTTTGGAGGATGAGTCCTTTGTAGTACAGGTTCCCCCCACTAGGTAGGTGTTCTAGTAATCCATTGGTATCAGTGTGCTGGCTAGGGTTCTTGCGAGAGGCTGTGTTTGGCTTCAGTGAATTTTTTTTATTTTCTTTTAATGCCTTTGCCATTTCATGATGGGCAATTTACGAGTGCGCCTGCCAACACCATGCTGAGTGTTCAGCAGTTTTTGACCAAAAATGACACGACCCCGGTGTTCTACCTTCCCTATTCACCCAATCTCACCCCGAGTGACTTCTCCCCATGAAAAAAGTACTCAAAAGGAAACGTTTTACAGATGTGGAAGAGGTGAAAAAACGGCAGAAGAACTAAAAAGTGTCAGAATTGACTAATTCAAAAACTGTTTTGAGCAGTGGAAAAGTACTTTGAAGGTAACTGAAGTTTAAACATGTAAGAATAAATACACAATTTTTATAAATAAATTCTGGGGTTTTTTGGATCCCCTCTCATACATGTTTATTAAATTTAAAAAAGACTTCAATTAATGAAGAAATGATGATGAGGTGCCACAATACTTCCTTGAACCACGGAAGGCATAGAAACTTCACTAGCTCCACTGTTTCTGTCTCCTTGGGTTATAGTGAGTCACTCACTCCCCATCTTCTCAGCAGCAAATGACCAGCATGAGTTCTTTGTCACAGATTGACCTGAGAACCCTGAACCCACCTCTGCGACAGCCATGGAGTCCTTGGATCCTCTTCTGCTTTATCCAGAGGAGGGTCACTGCAAGGGTCAAGTTGTGATCAGGCAAGGAGTGCCTTCAGTGAGAGAATCAGACACCAACACTAGCACTGTGGGAGAAGAAAGATTTCCATGGACTTGGGTAGCCAGGGACTGAATTCTACTGTGAGTGCAATTCTTCTTCATTTCCTTACTTAGAGACAAGCATTTTCCCTTTTAAAAATTCTGCCTTCTGTGATATAACCGACTATGGTGAGACAGTTCTCGGGCATTGAGCAAACTTATGATTGAGGGATATTATGCATGAGTAGGTGTGTCTGTGAGTCTAAGTTGTATTTAAATGTCACCTTCTATGAAAGAGTTCCTTTGAACAATTTGTGAGACCAGAATCTATACAGCATATTTTGATGTCTTGGTACATAAAATGTATGACATTTTATTCTTACAATAGTAGCATCCCACTACAATATACCTTTTTTTTGAATGAGCAAGTAGGAGTTTATTAGAAGATAGGAAAGCTCCTGGCACCAGGAGGAGATCTGAAAAAGGGTTGCCACAATATACTTTTGTTACAAAGATTTGGATATATTGGGGATCAACTTATTTTCTGAAGCCTATAATACGATAATAGACATGTTCTGACATGGCGAGGCTGTTTGATGGGTTATTCTTGTCCCCTAGTCCCAGCATGATAAAGAAATCTTACTATCTGACATTAACCTATGTGTCTGGCATATAAGGCTTTATGCAGGATATTCTCAGAGGAAAGCATCTGCTATAGCACTAGCCATGGCAAATGTAATTAGAGTTCCCAAGGATCTCACCTAGGAGGATACTAGATCAAATGGAAGCATCTACAGTTTCATAGAATGATGTGGGAAGAACAACCCCTGGAGATACACACTAGGACAGCAAGAAGTTCCTTAGAATTCTGGGGGCCTAGGCTGCACACAGATCTGTTCCATGATATCATTTGGAAAGAAAGACACTGGCAAGAGGAAGATTTGCTTCTGAATACTGGCATATTTGCAGGAAAAGGATACTACAAACAAATGAAACAACCTCCTCCTCACTTGGTCCACCTCTCACTAATGCTCTTACCCAAACCTTCACTTTGTGATCTTGATCACATTTTAAAAATGCACCTCATGGGCACAAAGGCAGGAACAACAGATGCTGGGCACTACTAAGGAGGGAGAGAAGGAGGGGGAATAAGGGGCACAAAACCACCCACTGGGTACCATGTACACTACTGGGGGGTGGGGAAGAGGGCTCACTAGAAGCCCAAACCTCATTTTCATGTGATTTACTTATGAAGCAAACCCTCACATGTACCCCATGACTCATAAACAAACAAACAAACAAAATATACCTGGTTTCTAGAATGAGGGGGTAGGGTATAAGCACTTATCTATTTATACAACATATAAAAATATGTCGATTCAAACATCTCATGCTTTTTGCTATGTCTTGTTTTCATCCCATTTCACCTGCTATCAAATTGTCTCTTCATGAACCAACTTATCTTCTGCTGTCTTTCTTTGCCCTTTCCTCTTGTAATTTTGCAATAACCTCTCTCTTATTGTTCCAGCAACTTCAAAACTTTCAACCACCCATTTATCAAACCAACTCTATCCCTGTATTGATATTTAACTGATAGGGGATAATTATGATGATGAAAATTAGATGAGGTGCCAGCCATATTGCCTACATTTTCCTGACACAAAACTTTCCTGGGGTTTTGTTTCTAAGAGAGTGATTATATTGCTCATAGTTGGATATATTTTTTCTCTTTCACATTCTTCAATTTCTCAGTTACTTTGCTGAAAGAAAACAATCACAATTACATAGGGAAATATACTTGAGTATTAGAGTTGGACACCAAAAGGGGATGTAATAGTTTGCTAGGGCTGTTAACAAAATTCTGCAAACTGGGTGGCTTAAAATTCACAATTCTGGAAGCCAAAATTCCAAGATCAAGGTGTCAGCAGGGTTGTTTCTTCCAAGGGCTTTGAGGAAGAATCTCTTATTTGCCTCTCTCCTAGCTTCTGGTGGTTGGATGGCAATCTTTGGTGTTCCTTGGCTTGTAGAAGCATCACCCTGATCACTGTCTTTATTTTCACATGATATTCTTTGTGTGTGTGTGTGTGTGTGTACTTCCAACTCTCCTCTTTTTATAAAGACACTAGTCATATTGAACTAAAGCCACCCTAATGAACTTATTGTAATTTGATTACCTCTGTAAAGACCTTATCACCAAATAAGATTACATTCTGAGGTACTGGGGGTTAGGACTTTAAATTTTGAGGAGACATCATTCAACTCATAAAAGAGGATGACTTTTTCTGTGCTGTGTATGGCTAAACTAAGCTGTATCTTGCTTCCTCAATAGCTGGCTTGACAAGACAATGGGCAGTTTTATTTTATTCTGCCTTTTCACCACATGACATTGGTCTCATTTGGTATCATCAGCTCAAAGGAAATAGCCCTTGCTGGAGAGAGCGAAAACACAGTGACTTGGTTTCAAAGAATCTGCCCATCATCTCTATAAGGAGAACAAAAACTCACTCACACCCTCCATATCTTTGTTCCTGTCTCTCCTCACTCCTCCCCACTGCCTACTTCCCACCTCTTCTCCCAAGCTATCACCTCCCCCCATGACATTTTCTCCTGACCTTTCTCAGAAGTCACTCTGGCTTAAGTCACTACCTGCTGCTTTCCAGAAGGCCAAAGTAGCAGCCTATCTAGGTCTCTTTCTCAAATAGCCAAGATGCTGAGCCTTCCTGCTGTGAACTCTTTGTCCCTCTCTGCAATCCCCACTGAGGAAGACAATCACTGCCCCTGAGATGAGTGATAGGCTCATCTGTGAGTAACGAGGTCTGTGGCATGAGCTGCAAATGCCATACCTGGGGGGTGGGGGTGGGGGGGATGAGTTGAAATGAGGCAGAAAATAAATAGAAGAGTCTCCATAGCCATCCAGAAAACTCTGCTTGAAGCCTGAAGTTCACTTTTCAGACCCGCCCATGACGTTTTCTGTTGGTGCCCTTGCTTCAGAGAAAATACCCTTTAGGTGAGGGGAGCAAAGCTGCAAAGCTGAATGGTGGCTTAGCTGGTTCTTTCGGCTTTTTTGTTAGTTTTGCTCACAGCTCACAATCGTTGTGTTCTCATGATGCTCTGACATTAACTCAAGTAAAGGGTAATTAATTTTGCCTCAGAGAAACTTGTCAGCTGAGTTAATACAGAGACTGAGACAGGCTTACCCCAAATCATCTCCCAACACATCTGGCTTTTAGACTTTCCAAAAGGGTTGGTTATGAAGGGAATCAGAGACACTAAGAAGATAGCAAAGTGGGAAAGCACTTTCTGTTTGAGAAGATTCTGGCAAAGGGCATAATCCATTTTGGAGTAAAAACATCTTGTACAGCCTGGCATGGTGTGTCCTATAATCTCAGCTACTGGGGAGGCTGAGGCAGGAGGATCACTTGAGCCCAGGAGTCCAAGTCCACCCTGAGTAATATAGTGTACCCAGTCTCTAAAAACAAAAACAAAAAGTCACCTCTTACAATGTGACTTAACCTCTCTGAAGCTCAATGTTTTTCTCTTTAAATTTGTAAAATAGAAAATAATTCCTACCTAAAAAGTGACTATTAAGCAAGATGGGCAGAACTGCAATGTTTTGGCCACTACAGGTCATTTAGAGACAAATTCTCCTGCCCATTTCAGTAGGAGTATCTCACTCTATTTAGATACCCTGATGCTAAGGCAGGAAAGGAATGGACAGGAAAATGAGAAACAACCAAAACAAGAAAAGGAAACCAGTTGCTCAATGTGGGAGCATCTATTTTCAGGTGGAACTTCCCTGCGAGGCACATATTGCGTCAGACTGACCAAAGCAAGGCTGAGACTGCATGCATGGTCTCCACCTGAGGCTGCTCTGCCTCATGTTCTCCAATCTAGACCCAGTATCTCCTTCTAAATGTATGTTTCTGTGCATAGAAACACATCCACCTGCACATTCACCTTCACAGATTGACAGTGGTGTAGGAGTTGAAGAACAAAGGGAACTTTGGTTGATTACTACAGCTCACTCCAGCGCCTTCCTTCTCTCCTAATTGTAGTGTGCTATAATTGTTCCAGGTATTGTCTTATCTTCTCCAGTGAATGAAGGTCAGGAACAAGTCTTTCATTTCTTTTATATGCACGAAGTTCCACAATGCTGAGCTGATAGTAGATGGTCAAGAAATGCTTTATTCAGGAGGTATCACACTTCCAGACTTCAAAATTTACTATAATAAATAATCAAAACAAGAACAGGCATGCAAACTAATGGAATAGGATACACATTCCAGAAGCAAAGCATCAATTTCTCAACCAACTCATTTTTGACAAAGCCTCCACCTACAACCACTGGAGAGAGGTGAGCCTATTTAGTAAATGGTGTTGGGAAAACTAACTGACTACATGTAAGAGATTGAAACAGTACCCCTACTTATCGCCATACACAAAAATCGATTCTAAATGGATCAAAGGCCTAAAAGGCACTGTTAGTTTTAATAAATAAATTTGGATTTCAATCCATTGGCTTTATTTTTAAATATTTTCTATTTAGTTTTCAATTATACAAAAATACATAAATGTTTAGTTTCTAAAATGTACATCGATACACCTTATACAGTAATGATAATATCTTTTTTTGAATTTGGGGAAATTTTAATTAAATTTTCATTGACCTCAGTACTTAAAGACACAGGACCCATAGGTATTCTGATTGACTTAGTTTTTTAAAAATTATTTTATTTTCCATTGACACATAATCACTCTACATATTTATGGAGTACAATGTGATGTTTCATAATATGTATATGGTATATAATGAACAAATTGGGGTAGTTAATATATCCATGAGCTCAGACATTTATCATTTCTTTATGGTAAAAACATTGAAAATCCTATCTTCCAGCTATTTTGAAATGCAGTTGTCTCTTAGTATTCATGAGTGATTGGTTTCCAGAATCCCCCAAAATGCCACTATCCATGAATGCTCAAGTCTCTTATATAACATGGCATAGTGTTTGGATATAACCTGCACACATCCTCCCATATACTTTAAAACATTTCTAGATTACCTATAATACCTAATATAATATAAATGCTATGTAAATAGCTGCTATACTATATTGTTTAGAAAATATCAACAAAAAAAAGAGTCTGTACATGTTCAGCACAAATGTAACCATCCATTGTTTTCCTGAATATTTTCTGTCCTTGGTTGGTTGAATTTATGGATACAAAGGGTTGACTATGTAGCATGTATTATTGTTAAATATATTCACCCTACTGTGAAGTAGGACAAAATTTTATTTCTCCTAAGTGTAATTTTGGACACATTGACTAACCTATCCCCATCCTTCTTTCCCCTACCCTCCCCAGACTCTGGTAAACAATATTCTACTCTTTACTCCTATGAAATCAATATTTTTAGGCTCAACATGTGAGTGAGATAATATAGCACTTGTCTTTCTGTGATTGGCTTATTTCACTTAACATAATATGCTCTAGGCTTATTCATGCTGGTGCAAATGACATAATTTCTTTTTTATGACTGAGTGTAAATAAACCACATTTTCTTCATCTCTTCACCCATTGATGGACAATTAGGTTGATTCCTTATCTTGAGTACTGTGAATAATGCTTCAGTAAACACTGACGTGCAGATAGATATCTCTTCAATATACTCACAGAAAAAAATACTGACTTCATTTTCTTTGGAGATATACCAAGCTGTGAGACTGCTGACACAAATAATCATTCTATCTTTAATTAGTTGAGAAAATCTAGACTGTTTCCCACAGTGTCTGTGCTAATTTACATTCTCCTCAACACTGAATAAGAGTATTACTTTCTCCACAACCTTTTTAGCATTTGATATTTTTTTGGCTTTTTGATAATGGCCATTGAAATTTGGTGAACTTTTTTTGTGTATCTGTTGGCTGCTCATATGTCTTCTTTTGAGGACTGTCTATTCATGTCTTTTGCCCACTTTGCTATGGAGCTGTTTATTTTTTTCTTTTCAGCATGCTTGAGTTGCACCATTTCTTTCTTTTGAACTGC
>CAUYQG010207024.1:0-10376 GCA_963574415.1 Tarsius wallacei | reverse complement strand
GGGCAACTTGGCGAGACCTCATCTCTACAATAAATCAAAAAATTAGCCGGGCGTGGTAGCGCGCACCTGTAGTTCCAGCTACTTGGAAGGCTGAGGCGGAAGGATCGCCGGAGCCCAGCGGGTCGAGGCAGCGGTGGCTGGGAGCGGCCACTGCACTCCAGCGTGGGCGACAGAATTTTACCCCAAATCAAAAAAAAAAAAAAAAAAAAAAAAAAATTCTATGACTTTTAAGCCTTTCAGATTTGGAAGATATTGTTCATAGGAGTGGAAAAAAAAAATAGATTGGGTTGAGGAGAAATACAGAGGGAGATTTTCCGTTCTGTGTTGCTTGAATATCTGTAATTCCTACAGGAAGTAGAAGCCGTGATGGTTCATGGGCAGGAAGGGAAGAACATTTGTGATGTGAAGATCGGAAGCCATCTGAGCTCATGGGATTGTGAGATCACAAAGGAGAGCGAGCGGTGTGCAATGCACTGGGTGGACGGTTGCTACCCACCCTTTGAGAGGAGGAGGAAGAACAGGCAAAGTGGCGGAGAGGGAGGAGTCCAGGGAGGAGCCCAGAGAGAGGCTGGGGACTCCGCAGGCGCCATGCCAGCTTCCTGCTCCTCCTCCAGGCCTGCCAGGGGCCCCACTGCATTCTTGCCCTTGGGTTCCTGCACCCACACAATGAATGATGCCTTCTCTGCCCCACAGAAAGCCCAACGCCACTCTTCCTGCATGGTCTCTCAGCACTCCTCCATGGGACTGGGTGCTCCTGCAACATTGAAAGACTTGCCTGAGCAGGCCACCCCACCCTTCTCTCTCCAGGTGGCCTGATGGATTCTATTCAGATGTTAAGACTCTGTAGATGCAACCTTCCAGCACCTTCCTTGAGCAGCATTCTCTTCCTCTTCTGAGCTAGGTTTGGACATACCTTGCAAACACCATGATGCCTTGCACTGCAATTAGTTTTGACAGATTCCTTTCCACTCTGGAGTGAGCTCTCCAGGGAGCACGTGGTTCTTATTTCTCTTTTACCCCCAAGACTTAGCACAGCCTCTGGCATGTTCTGAAGGCTGAATGCATGTCCCAGGCATCACCTGAGGCGTGGCACGCGGAAGTTAATGGTATATTTTTCGTTTCCTGGCCCCTCAGGCCATAGACACTCATACATGCTACCTACTTAAAGTATGAAAGGATGAACACGGAAAGCAACAATATCAATTGACCATGCCCTCCCTAGACTGCACACCATCGCCATCCTGAACTAGCATTTTAGAACAAGAGCCTCTGGAAGCAACGCCAACTAAGCTAAGCCGAAATCATTCACTTTCTAGAGTGATAAGCCTTTCAATCAGATAAATTAAAAATCTTGACTCTCTAACTCACCAGCTTCAAAGATACAAAGGCCCTGGCTCGGCATAAAAACACCTTCCACATATGAAACTGGATTTCTGCAGGTGTTGGGTTTGAGTATCGCCTAATACTTTGTGAGCAATTATCAATACTTTGTGAACTCTGCTGGTCAAAGGGACCAATGGCGAGAAACAACCAGGAACCAGAACCGAAATCACATGGTAACACCCTCACCTCAGGCCTGGCATGAAGTAGCCTCCAATAGAGGCGGGCTGCCTTCTCTTAGAATGAAGAGTTGGGCTGGGTTTTCTTGGCTGATTAAGCCTCAGACCTACTCTGGAGCAGAGGCAAAGGATGGAGGCAGAAATGGAAATGTTATTCCCCAAAAGTCTGATACTATGCATCTGGCTTTTCCTTCTTGGAAAGAAGCAATGTCCTATAGTCATTTCCTCACCCTATCACTGGAGCTAAGCACCAAGTGAAATGGAGATGAACAGACTTCCATTCTTGTTACGAAAATTGAGAACCTGGCCGGGTGTGATGGCTCAGCCTGTGGGCACATTGGGAGGCCAAGGTGAGAGGATTGCTTGATCCCAGGGGGTTCGAGATCAACTTGGTGAGGCCTTGTCTCTACAATAAATCACAAAACTAGTCGAGCATGGTGGTGTGTGTCTGTAGTTCCAGCTACTTGGAAGGCTGAGATGGAAGGATCGCCTGAGTCCAGCAGGTAGATTTCTAAAGGGAACTTCAAAGTTCTTTCTGACCCCAATCTTTAAGAACCTCTCACTTTTATACTCTCACTCACACCCTCTGGGCAAGAAGTCCGAGAGTTTAGTTTTGTTTTGTTTTTTGTAGAGACGAGGTCTCGCTATGTTGCCCAGGCTGGTCTTGAACTCCTGGGCTCAAGTAATCCTCTTACCTCGGCCTCCTAAAGTGCTAGGATTATAGGTGTGAGCCACCAAGACTTGTTTTGCTTTTTATTGTGGTAGAGGCTGCGGTGGCTGTGAGCATGCCACTGAACTCCAGCCTGGTCAACAAGAATGAGACTCTGGCTCCAAAAAAAAAAAAAAAAGAAAAGAAAATTGAGAACCTGATTCTTAGATGCTGAATGTTCTTTTCACTTTCAACTTTTTTACTCTACCCTGTCTCTTTCTCTGGAATACAAAACAGAAGCATATATAGAGACAAGTTGTATGTTCTTTAAAGGATTAGCTTATTATATGATTCTTCACAAAAAATTCTATATTATTATTATTTTAAGTTGGGGGTCTTACTTTGTCACCCAAGTTGGAGTGCAGAGGCATGATCACAGCTTGCCATAGTCTTGACCTCCTGGTCTCATGTGATCCCTCTGCCTCAGCCTCCTGAGAAGCTTGGACTACAGGCATGCACCACTAAAGCCCAGTCAATTTTTAAAATTTTTATAGAGACAAGGTTTCAGTAAGTTCCCTAGGCTGGGCTTGAACTCCTGGGCTCAAGCAATCCTCCCACCTTAACCTCTTAAAGTGCTGGGATTACAGGTGTGAGCCATCATGCCCAGTCCAAAGTTACACACTGTTTCTGTATAGTATGGTCCCTGGTTCATTCCTACAAAGGCCAGAGTACAGGGTCCTGCAGGGAACAGCTTCCCATTCCTGCTCTAGGAAAGATCTCTGAGGCTGGGGCATGCCCATGGGTGCTGTCTCACCCCAGAGAGGCAACGCAAGCTCTGTTCAGAGGCCTACTTTCTCTACTGGCTGTTCCTGTGGAAAAAGAGGGGAAACTCTCCGTTAAAAAAAATAGTTGATGGAGAGGTTCTACAAGACCCTGCAAGAATGGTGGTTTCCAACAGAAAAGCCATACAATGATGTTCAGAGCATGTGCACACACGTGTGCGCGCACACACACACACACACACACACCCCCCAGATATTTTGTCTAGAACAGCACAGGAATAACTGTACAAACCACAAAACCAATTCAATGTTTCTGATGAAGACAATCAAAGGTTATTCATTCATTCATTAACTCATTAATTGAATTAAATACTATAGAGGCTGCCAAAAAATGTAGATACATTTTAAGAAAGGAAAAACTGTATTAAACTTGTAATATTCAACATATGCTGATAAAAAAGATGAGTTCAAGTCACGTTTGACTTCTGCAATTACAAGAGGTGCTCAAAGTGGTTATCATCAGCGTCCAGGCACTTCTGATGACAGTGAACTAGAAGTAACACAGAGATAACATCTCTTAAAATGTGTATGCATTTTTTGGCACTCCCGATATTTTCTGGGTGATGACACCAACCTTTACAGTAACCTAAATATTAGGAGAATTTTGTTTAAAATGATAGCACTAAGGATTTTTTGTAATCCCCTTCCTTCTTCTCTCTCACATACACATGTATACACACTTTTTATTCCTAGAACAATTTCCAAGATACTTTATCAGAATTGACTTCTTGAGTTTCATCATCAGAATCATAAGTTAACTAGTGTTTTTCCTTTATATCAGTATAGTCCCTGACAATTTAGGAAGGAAAATTAGCAAACGTCTGAAGATTAGCTAAGCACGGCCAGGTACATTGGCTCAAGTCAATCCCAGCACTTTGGGAGGCAGAGGCAAGAGGATTGCCTGAGTTCAAGGGTTCGAGACCAGCTGGGAAACTTGGTGAGACCTTGTCTCTACAATAAATCAAAAAATTAGCCGATGTGGTGGTGCAAGCCTGTAGTTCCAGTACTTGGAAGGCTGAGGCGGAATGATCGCCTGAGCCCAACAGGTCGAAGCTGCGGTGGCTGTGAGCGTGCCACCACACTCTTACCTGGGCAACAGAGTGAAACTCCAACTCAAAAAGAAAGAAAAAGAAAAAAAAAATAGCTATGCACATTATAAGTCATCATTAAGTAGACAGAGGATAAACTTAGAACCTTTGTTTTTGTTGAAAACACACAAGGAGTGCTAGGCGTTCTATTTTACTAATTGTGAATTTGCAAAGAACAAATGTGACCTAAAAAAGCTGAACTCAAACTTTACAGGTAATAAAGCGTTAGTGAGACCTGGAATTTCTCTTTCAGGGTACATGAAACATCATTTTCTGCCAGATCAAAGCACTTGTTTTACTCTTAAGTAGATTTTAAATTAGTCCTGGGTCTCTATACTAGTTACCAGTGCAACAGGTCCTTGCCTGGATAATTCAACTGGGTATTTGCAAATGTTTCCAGACTGGTCACAAAACTAAGCCCCTGAATGCAGTGTAAGTTTTCCACTTGATTCTGGTGACCACATATTGGAATATGTCCACTGAACACAGCAAATTCTGCATCCAATTTCACTTTTATCCAAATAAAAATCAAAATGACAACCCTTCAGTCACTGGGGACTCGAGGAGATTAGCTTGGCCAACCCAGCAGATGATGTGGGATGGGTCAGTCATTATCTGTTGAACTCTGAGTGTCCTGGTGTTAAATGTAAAACATCTCCCAATCATCTTGTTTTCTTTTCATTTAATGATTTCACTAGAAATTAGCTAAAGAGGTGCATTTAAACTGTATGTATGCCATTTGGTAACATTCCAAATGATCTCATTTTAAAAAAATTAACCTATTTTTCATCTGATGTCCAGAATATACTTTTCTTGTCTCACATTAAACAGGGGGGAAAAAGGAAAAGGGTCAATTAAAGTATCTGATCTAACCTTAAAGCTATTTAACATTATTATCCTTTGCCATTTAATAAATCTAAGCCCTGTCCATCCTTATCTGTTGTGATTAATAGGCCTTTATATATCCTTCCATGAACCAGAATCTGAGTTTATGTGTGTGTGTGTATGTGTGTGTGTGTGTGTGTGCACGTGTGGGTTTTAAACAGAATTCCTGGCCAGACACAGTGGCTCATGCCTGTAATCTCAGCACTTTGGGAGGCCAAGGTGGAAGGATTGCTTGAGGCCAAGAGTTTGAGACTAGCCTGGGCAACGGGGCGAGGCCCTGTCTCTACAAAAAATAAAAATAAAAAACTAAGCCAGGCATGGTGGCGCAACCTGTAGTCCTAGCTACTCAGGAGGCTGAGGTGGGAGGATCGCTTAAGCCCAGGAGTTTCAAGGTAGCAATGAACTACAATGGTGCCACTGCACTCTAGTCTGGGTGACAATGTGAGACTCTGTCTCAAAAAAAAAAGAAGGAAAGAAAAGAAAAAAGAAACAATTCCTGAAAGAGTCAGTAGAATTTCTGCTGCCACAAAAATTTACCAAAAAGCAAGGGCCATCTCTGTTAAGGGATGAGTTGGCCATTGCTTTAAGTATAAAGAGTTGGGAGAAGGATAGAAGGATTGCTCAATGCCCAAAAGAGAAAGAGAAGCAAATGAAGTTTTATTTTAATAACTGACAGTTTTGCCAAACATTCAAGCATTTTCCACTTCCAGATCGTCAAAGGGCTTTGGTATGGGCAGAGAAGCTTAAAATGCTTTTCTTAGGGGGAGCTAAATATTACCAATATATACTGGTAGATAAAATACCACTATGTATTAGTATTTACTAATCTGTTAATATTGCTAATGTAAATAATAATGAATCATGTCACAAGGACGTCTCTGCTGAGATGTCCTATCACTGCCATTGGTCAACATTTCCAGCAGGCAGGAAAGGCCTGGGACACATGATGGAGAGAGTAGAGCATAGCAACAGAGACTAGAGCAACAAAACAGAGGTATGTGTTACACAGACGGAGTGAGGTGAGAATTCAGACTCCATGCAGATGAAGGAGCAGACAGAGAAAGATAGGATGAGAAGCAGAGGAAGATTAAGGTATAGGGTTCATTTAAACCTCAAGAAATCTTGTCCTACTTTTGTCAAAACTAAAAACCCTAACCAGTCATAACAAATAAGTCCTTCCTTTTGGTAAAGCACCGTCCCTAGTCCCATGCCTATAGGAATTCTTGGACTGTGGGGTGGGACCTCCTACTGGTGAATAATGTTCCCTCTGGGGTCTCAATTCCCTATAGTTCTTGCAGACATGGAGTGTCTGGATATTCTCATGATGTATTTTGGCCATGGTTCAACCCTCTTTTCCAAATGTTTTTTAAATCAACACAAGTGTAAGTAGCATGAACGATTCATTCTCATTTCCCTTCCTCGTCTCTGGTTCCCGTGTCCCCCAGACACCTTCAGGGCAGGTGCTGAAGGGCAAGGAACAGTCAACCAGACAGCTAGGGTGAGAAGAGGTAACCTCCACACTGGTCAGCCAGGCCCTCATCACTGAACACTCGCTGTTATACACAGGATTCATGCTTTAGCCCCGGGTGTCTCCAGGAGAGCTGAGTGTCAGGGAGGAAGAACTTTCTAGTATGAAAAGTGTTTTAGGAGAAAACTTTCCACAGTATGAGGATGGGATAAACAGGATGCAAAGTGTAGAGGGATCAAACACAAGTAATTGAAATGTTTGTCCTGATTAAATTTCATCCTGATTACATTATCATCCTAGTCTCCGGTGCTAAAAAAAAGTATCACCTGCATATTACTCAATATGTTGGCTAAATAAACATGGCTGACATCCAAGAGAAGGTTCTTACCAACAATTGAACGCACAGAGTGAGCCAGGAGATCCTGCTCACATATCCGATCCCACAAATCAGCGCAATTTCACCTCTCGTTCTCATTAATCCTTCAGCTCTGCTGAGGGCCCGCTCCATCTTGACTAAAGGCTATTAGTGTACCTTTGGCAACAAGCATACGGACCCCAGGAAGCCTCTGCAAAGTTGTCCCCATGAATGCCCTCTACCCAAAAATGGCAGAAAGAATTTCTGATGGCGAAAACAGGAGAAGTGTGTGCCTATGTCTAGGGCAAGGGTGGGTTTATGGAGAAAAGGATGGTATTAGCAGGAAGTAAGGAAACAAGTTGGCAGTTCATTCTTTAAACAGTGACCCTCACCACCTGATTTTGTACCTAAGATAAAATGTGATGGGTCATGCCCGGCCCCTCCTCTCCCAGCTGTGGAGATAAGCAGTGCAAACATATGGCAAGCCACAGGAAACCAGGAACCGTGCTTGAATTCAGCTGCTACTCCACAGTCAGAAAAAAGGAAGTAAATCAACTCACAGCACAAACTCAGGATGGCTTAAAGTGAGAAAAATAAGACGGGCTCGGTGGCTCAGCCTGTAATCCCTCGCCTTGGGAGGCTGAGGTGAGTGGATTGCCTGAGACTGAGGGTTCGAGACCCGCCTGGGCAACTTGGTGAGACCTCGTCTCTACAATAAATCAAAAATCAGCCAGGCATGGTAGTGCATGCCTGTAATTCCGGCTACTCGGAAGGCTGAGGCGGAAGGATCGCCGGAGCCCAGCAGGTTGAGGCTGAGGTGGCCGGGAGCAGCCACTGCACTCCAGTCTGGGCGACAGAGTGAGACTCCAACTCAAAAAAAAAAAAAAAGAGAAAAATATATACATGGGTGGAGTAGATAAATAAATCCTTAGGAGGGAGGGAGACAAAGAATCCCGCAGGTCCTCACACTCTGACAGAGAGAAAAGCCCACCTTTAAATCATTTCTTTTTCTAGAAGAAGAATAAAAGCCATAAGAGAGAAATAACACTCTTCATGAAAGTTTTCCATTCTTGGGCTGATACAGGCACTCCCCCTAGCCAATGGAAATGACCCGGTTCCTCTCAAAGGGTGTGCCTCTTCGGGCACTCAGATGTCTCCGCCCCTCCACCCAGTAGAGTCTCTGCCCAGGGGGTGACTTGGTCACTTGGCAGCAGACATGCTACTTAGCAATGGGGGTTCCCTTCTCCAGAGGTAGGTCTATGAGTCTAGCATGTGCCCAGATGGGCACTGTATCCGTGGGGTTTCATTATGCATGCTAATATTCCCCTTCTTTGACATGAATAAGTTAAAGGTGAAAGGTTAATATGGTGATGAGAAGAAAAACCACTGTGGAATGAGAATGTTTTTGATCTCTTGTTGAGGAAAATAATGGTCACGCTCTCCCTCACAAGATTATGACTGTGGTCAAATACAGCCAAAAAGGCTGGGGGGAGAAACCATAAAAAACTAGAACAGTTTAAGGTACATGGCTTCTATCTGGAAGGGAAATGTGTCTTCTGAGCGAACAACTGAACAGATTGACTGGTTACTCAAATATTTGCAATCACACTGCAACCAGATCCCTCAGAAAATACAGCTTCTTAGAGTTGTCATCATGAAATAGTATTTACTAGCGGCCTCTCTGTTTGGACCATGGTTTGTGTTGCAGATAAGATAACATCTGTAGTCATTTATAGCAGAAACAGAAAGCAGTGCCGGAACACAAGAGGAGGGCACACTATCCCAACCTGCAAACACCTCTCCTAGGGTCACTCTTAATTTTTTTTCTTTTGAGTCATGGTCTCACTCTGTCACCCAGGCTGGAGTGTAGTGGAACGATCATGGCTTACCATAGTCTCTACCTCCTAAGCTCAGGTGATTCTTCCTCCTCAATCTCCCAAGTAGCTGGGATTACTATGTCTAGTTTTTTTAAATTTTGATTTTTTTGTAGAGACGATGCCTCGCTATGTTGCTCAGGCTGGTCTTGAACTCCTGGGCTCAAGCGATCCTCCCACCTTGGCCTCCCAAAGTGCTGGGATGACAGGCATGAGCAACCAAGCCTGGTTCTTAATTCTTTTGCTCAATATTATAAGGAAAGATCTGGAACCGCTCCACCACACTGCCATCCCCCCCATCCCTGCCCTGCAGTCCCACCCCATCCTGCTGTGTCCAAACCCCTCCCAGTCCCAGCCCTGAAGCAGCTCAACAGAAAAAGAATCCATAACGAAGGTGGAGCACATGAAATTCCTCTCAGAGATCTTGCCTGGCTCTGGGAACATAAGCCAATACAAATTTTCGTGGCTATATTAACATAGGCAGCTATGCAACAGGGACAGGATAATAAAACAAGAGCCCTTTTTGAGCCTGGCCTTTCTGAATCCCAGGCCTCCGTTTGGGAGAAGAGAAAGCTGGGTCCAGAAAGTCAAAAGGGAAGCCTGAGGGGTGTGGGTTAAAGGGGAAAAGGAGGTGCAGAGGGGTCGGCCCTGGCTGTGTGAGCTGAAACAGCCCCCGTGGGCAGCACAGTAGCCAACGGCCATTCCGGTGTTCAAGGACAGGCTTCAAGGACTGGAAACTGTGTGTGGAATTACACGATAAACAGAAGGGCGCTAACTGGCCACAGAGTGAGTGTAACACCCGTCATGGTGAGAGAGCTTGCTAGAAGGAGGTTCCTATCTTCAGTGGGAAAGGACAGCCCTCCTGGGCTGCATACAGCTACTGCTGACTCTGTTCTGCTTGAGTGGTCAGGTTCACACGACCACTGGACAGCCTCTGAGCTTAACAAGATAGAGATGGTCAAGAGAAGACTTCTCTGGGAATAGAAACATGTCCAATGTTTACCTTATCAGAGTGATCTATTCCTTGTTTGTATAAGATGGAGTTTGGGTACTCTCAATATCTCCAATTCTCACTGAGTTTTCAAGTGCTAAAAATGGTCTAATTCCTTATTTATACTTAACTTCCCCTCACATGAATTTTATATATATAACATATACATAAAAATATAAAAAATAAAATCTGTAACTATACACATATTTTTATATTATATATTATATAAAGATTATATATGATATATAATTATATATTATATATTTTATATATATAAATTAAGAGTAAGACTCTGACTAAAAAATTAATTTATATGTAATTATAATAGATAATTATATAATATGTATATCATGTGATATACTATATATAATGTACATATATAATATATTTTTATATATTAAATATATATAGAGAGAGAGAGACTCACAGTATATATATACGGTGATGAGGAAACAGTTCCATCCATTACACGTTGCTGGCCACATTCATTATAAGTCACTTTAAAAGTTGACATAGCCGGGCTTGGTGGCTCAGCCTGTAATCCCGCGCCTTTGGGAGGCTGAGGTGAGTGGATTGCCTGAGCCCGTGGGTTCGAGACCTGCCTGGGCAACTTGGTGAGACCTCATCTCTACAATAAATCAAAAAAATCAGCCAGGCGTGGTAGC
>CAUYQG010207023.1:0-61209 GCA_963574415.1 Tarsius wallacei | reverse complement strand
CGCCCGGCTAATTTTTTGATTTTATTGTAGAGATGAGGTCTTGCTTGCCCAGGCGGGTCTCGAACCCACGGGCTCAGGCAATCCACTCACCTCAGCCTCCCAAAGGCGCGGGATTACAGGCTGAGCCACCGAGCCCGGCTTATCATGTCTTCTTAATGCCCATAATGAATTCCTCCATTCACCAAGACTTTATTGGAGAAAGAATGATGAAGAAAAGGGAGAGAGGAAGAACAAAACTCTGACCGGGAGCAAGAATGGCAGGAAGAACATGACTGAGAGATCTTAAAAATGAGTCAAAGGTTCTAGAAAAGGAAAACAACATTTAGGATTACTGTAAAGAATTGAAAGCTATGAAATGAGATATCCTAATTCACACACTGCCACTGGATTATACTTATTTTATTCATCTATAAAATGAGATGGATCAGTGTCTTTCAGAATCTAAACTTACCTAAGGAAAAGACATATGGAGAAACTGAGATAGTTCTCACTTGTGTTTGCAGGCAGTTCTACTCCAAAGCCACCGTCACCTTCAGCATAGTTGCCTTCTGTATCAGTCTCTAACCTTTGTCCAGGTACGTGGAGGGAGCTAGGGTATGGGCAGCAAAGGTGGCTGTGCATTATCTGCAAGCCCTAACCCCAAATGAAAAGCATGATCTCATCTTACAGATTAGAAAGGAAGCTCTGATAATTTGGGTTGTAGTAGATATGTTTAGCCCAAATTTTACACATAATTATTATTCTTTCTGTACAAATATCTTTATGACTTGCTGTCGGATCTGCTTAGTCCTGATTCCATAAATGACAGGGTTAAGGGCAGGTGGGACAACCACGTATATATTAGCCAAAAGAATATGGATGTAGCGAGGAATGTTTCGGCCAAAACGGTGTGTCATAAAAGAAAAAAATGCTGGTGTGTAAAAGCACAGCATGACGCAGACATGGGAACCACAGGTATTAAAAGCCTTTAGTCGGGCATCTTGAGAGGGAAGGTGAAAAATAGCTCGAAGGATAAGCACATAAGAAAAAGCAATGAGGATCACATCCACAACAATATTAGAAATCACCGTGAGCCCATAGATTATGTTGACTTTAATGGGTGAACAGGCCAACCGGGCAAGACCCATGTGCTCACAGTATATGTGAGGGATGCTATTATTCCCACAGAAAGGCAACCGCAAAATCAGAAACACAAATGGGGTTACAAGAACTAAATTTCTTCCAACAACAATAGAAGCTAGGATACTGATGGTTTTATTGGTGAGGATCATGGTGTACTGGAGAGGGTTGCAGATGGCAACAAAGCGGTCATAAGCCATGGCCACCAACAGAACAGTCTCCATACCTGTAAACATGTGGATAAAGAACATCTGAGTAAGACAGCCCCCAAAACTGATCTCTTGGAGATTGAACCAGAAGATACCCAGCATTTTTGGGATGGTGGATGTGGACAGACCCAGATCAATCATAGACAACATGGCCAGGAAGTAAAACATGGGCTGGTGGAGACTATGTTCTGTCTTGATCACAAGAAGAATGGTTATGTTCCCCAAAAGGGCAATCAGGTACAAAATACAGAATGGGAAAGCAATCCAGATATGTAAAGTTTCTAGTCCTGGTATTCCTAGCAGGAGAAAGAAAGGAGGGTGAAACTGGGTGCTGTTGATAGAAGGCATTCTCCTAGCAAGTGCCATTGAATTCCTATGTAAAAGGGACCTGATTTTCTTTAAGATCTTCTTTTATTAAGGTCCTGGAGAGATAGAAAAAGACACTAGTTAGTATGCTAGAAGTCATGATGTAAGGAGTTAATTTATAAGCATTAGGGTGTCACTTCTTTCTAAAGCGTAATTGAAGAAGTCTCTCAGTATAGGCTATTGTAGTGACAGACTACATAGGCAATATTGTTCATGGCTTTATTTTTTTAATTTTTGAAAAAACTGAAACTAATCACAATGCAACGTATATTCACATTATGGCATTTTCTTTCATTATTTACTAAGTAGCCCTCGTTTAGGGAAATTATCATACCCCATGTTCTTCAAAGTGTAGACTTGGGATCTCTAATTCCTAAGTACCCTTCTGGAAGTCTACAAACTCAAAAGTATTTTTTATAATAATAGACAATATCAGCAGTTTTTATTCTCATTCTCTCATGAGTACACAGTGGAATTTTCCAGAGGCCATATGAGGTGTTATCAAAATTTATCAGGGTTTGGGGTTTGTATTAAGTGTCCTTTTGTGTGTGTGAGTATGTGTGACATAGAGTGAGAGACAGAGCGACAGCGAGAGCGAGAGCGAGAGAGAGAGAAAGAGTGAGTGAGAGAGAGAGAGAGAGAGAGAGAGAGAGAGAGAGAGAAGAGAAGGTTGGAGAGGTAGGAGTAGTGAAGGTATGTTTTATTACATATGTGGGCGCATCTGTCAGTTTTCCTGTAACTTTGCCGGGTAGCTATTTCACAGTAGAAATACACAGGCAAAGGTGTGAATACTCCCTGTTCTACATGAGAAGAAAGAGAATGCCTCTTGTTCCCAGAGAAGCTGGGAAGAGAAGTGAAAGAAGAGCAGAATGTTTGCCAATGTTGAGGGAAAGATGCCCAGCTGAAAAATCAGGGAGCATTAATTTTTGTGATTTTACCTGGAAGAGTTGGAGGAAATGGCTAGAATGATGTGTCACAAGATTTATAAACCATAGTCAGCCCAATATTCAGGGCGTCTGTTTCTTAACCCGACACTTTGCCAGCTGAGGGCAAAGTTCCCAGGGAGGTGGCAGAGGGGACTCTTCTTTGATAGTATAGTTCATGAAGTCAGGACATCGCCCTCTCATAATTTTGGCCTGAATGCTTGCCTTCTTTCTGCTGCAGCTGTGTGTCACTAAAATAGCAGACACTGTATGGCCAATAATCTCAAAATCGTTTTATGGGTGAAAAAGATAAAGTTCATCCTTCTCTAGATATGCACATTGACAAGGATCCCTGCCCAAGAGTCCATTTAAAAAAATTAATAATAATGATCTTTCCCTTATTGTATGCCCACCAATGCTTAACTTCTGAACTTGTGATTTGTTTTTACTTTTCTGGACTATTATTATTATTATTATTATCTGTTGACACTAGTGAAATAATAAAGGAGTTTTGTGGAATTCAAAACCATTCAGAAATGGCTTGAAATCTTGCTAAGCCATTTACTATCTTGAAAGCCTTTGCCTAATTCTTTAACTATATAGATATTTTTTCTTCTGTAAAAATGAGATTATAAATTCTAGCTAATGTGGTTTATTTTAAGGATAAATAAGATCAATATGTGTATAAGTGCCAGTGCATAGGGTATCCTCAACAAATTGTAGTTTTATATTTTATTAGTATCTCCAGACATTTCAGTTTTCTATTAGCTTCTAAGACAGTTATAATAATTCACTTCTTAGCAGAAATAAATTACTTCATTGTAAAAAGCCCATTATTTAAAATTAAGTAGTAGTTGCATATAAGATGACATTAGGGAGGGATGGCTAAGAAAAGGTTAAATTGATAATACAACACAGGGCCAGACATTTATACTTATTTCTAGATTTTTCTTATGAATACAACCAATTACTGCTCAGGGAAACAATTTTCTCCCGTCATTCTTACAGCTTTCCAAGCTTGGTGGGACCTAAACAGTTGCTGACAGTGGATAATTACCTTCACTCAGGCTCTTTCATAATTGTGCCATAAAGATGGAGGCCAGAGGAGCAGCCTGAATCTTGCTGATGTACCAGGGGTGTTGGGCTTATAAAGATAGCTTGGCTATGGTTTCATAAAGCAGTAGAGACACGGGAACCATGTTAGAATGAGCAACATCTAAGTTCACCAAGTAAGGCAGAGAGAGAATAAAATTTTACAGAGAATAAAATTGTAAATTGTATAATATCTGTATAATTTGATTTGAATTTTGACATAAGCCATTTTCTGTTTCAGATGAACCACAAGCTTAGTCGCTGGGCCTGATTCCCTCTCAACAAATCAATTAGGTAGCCAGAATAATCTCTCTTATTGAAAATAGGTGTAGCCATGCTACTATCAGACTGTATTTGTAGTATTCTGACTATAAACAGTGTACTGTGTGAGTATATGTGTGTATGTGCATATGTGTATGCGAGTGAGAGACAATTTCTGTGTCACATTCATTGTGCCGTTGTTCTCACCTGTAGATATCTGTTCCAATCGTATATGCTCTGTTGTGTTCCTCTGTGAAGAGGATATTTGGGATAATTCCTCAGCAAGGTAGACTCTCCTGTTCCCTTTTATCCTCATTTATATTCTTCTCTTCTCTGTAGCATCTCACCTCTCCTGCCCAAGCATTTTTGCCTCTCAAATATGTCCTTCCTTTCTTCACTTGGAGAAGAACTGTAGCATCAACCCAGGATCCTAAAGATAATAACCGAGTATCCCTTCAGGCCTCTGAGTCCCAAGCCTGCCTGGTTACATAGAGAAAAGCTTTATAGTGAAGAAGGGTATCCCTATGACTAAATATATTCCAGAATCCCTGAGCTTAGTCTTTAGAATCCTCTGGAGCATACTCACATGTGCTCAAGGATCATTAAGACTTTGTAACTCTTTATTTCTGTCTACTGTATCTGCAGAGAAACACCATTATACATATAACACCTCAGCTTAGGGGAAGAGATATGGCATTCAATGATAGGAAGGAGTTTATCCTGAAGAGAGAGAAATTTTGGTTTTCCTGACTGTAGTTAGGCTGAGGGACAACTGAATACATTAGACAACTAGTTGGTATTTTTTGTCTTCTAATTTCAGGCTATTTTGAGTTGGTAACACAGAAAGGTAGTGTTGGTGATCCAAAATAAATTTTTATTTGATCTCCCATGTTCTCACGTTCATGACTTCTCTTTTGATTAATGAGAAGATAACTCCCTAGTTTCCTGTTTCTCTCTCATTGTGTCTGTCTTCCTCATTGTATCCCATTCATCTGTCCAAATCAAGTCTAACTGTAGCCAATATCTGCTTAAAATTCCTTCCATGACCCCTGCTTTCTCCACTGTATGCTACAGACTTTTTATGATAAAATCCATGCTTCATTGTTGCCAAGGTTCTACATTCAACATCCAATCAACCTTTTTTAGTTTAATTTACTTCATGACTTCCCAATACACATTCCTATATTTAGTGATCAACATATGAAATAACTACCTCTCGTTTCCACTTTGTTTCAATTCTTCCTCAATTACCCTGTCCTCCAGATAGTCTTCCATATGAACCAATGCAATGTGTTCATAAGATTTTTGTGTTTTTGTATTTTCATATGTGTGTACCCTATTATAACATGCACATTATATTTTTTTGTTGGTTTTGTTTCCGATATTTCCATTTTTTTATGGACTGGTATTAGAGTGACGTTTAACTAAATTTTATCCTTCAATTCACCTAGTATAGTGCCTTGATTTTAGGAGGTGCTATGAATTATTAAATTACATTCTTTTTGGAGCATAAAAATTCTAGTTTTGTGAGGGTCACAATACCATATGATTTTATATCTCCTGATCTGTCCTTATGTATACTCTTCTCCTACTCTCAAGATTATTTCTGAAATCAGTTTTTCATGAGAAGCAATATTATTTTTGCCTTAAACCATTTTTGATGTTCGGTTCATATCCCATTTGAAACAGCAAGTCAGGTGTTCTCTGAGGACACTACTTCTTCTGAAAATGTTTGAGGGATCTGAAATGTTTTTCCACTATACCTCCTCATGCCAAATAGCCTAGAGGCCTAGTGTCTTTTCTAGTATCTAGAATCCATCAAACCTATTACTTTTTATTTCATGTCCAGAATACTCTCATTTCTCACATTTGCATAGATCACATTATATGTCTTGATGATTATAATTATTTCCTTGCATGCATTGTTTCCTCTCTGCTGAAATGACCAAAACTGCCTAATTTCAACTGTTAACCTACTCCACATCTGCTTCTACGCAATTAAATGCGGTTAAAAACAGTAATGATGATTGCTTTCATTCTAAATTTACATTCCCCCAGAAAATTTCTATGCTTTCTTAATTCAGTCACTCTATACCACCAGTATAGAGCCTCCAGTTCTATGGAGGGTAGAAATGGGGTAATGATATCCTTGTTTTGTTTCTGATGTTAGGTGAAATATTTAATATGTTATCATAATATGCAAACTCCTCCATCCTTTAGGACTGCACATTTTCTTTTCATCAGATTAAGGGAAACCTTTTCTTGCCTATTTTAAGAGCTTTTAAAACTCATTAATATACATTAAATTTCATTAATGACTTCTGTACCTATTGAGCTGCTTACATTACTTGTTTCTGTTATGTTAATATTTTAATGTTAATTAATTAGTTTTTAATATATATTTTATTATCACTGGTTTCTAAATGTTAAATCAATCATGCATTTTTAGGACAATTTCAAATTGACATTTATATATTATTCCTTTTGTACATCATTTTTTTTCATTTTGTAGTATTTTCTTTTTTTTTTTGAGTTGGAGTCTTACTCTCGCCCAGACTGGAGTGCAGAGGCCGCTCCCGGCCACCACAGCCTCTACCTGCTGGGCTCAGGCGATCCTTGCGCCTCAGCCTTCCAAGTAGCTGGAACTACAGGCGCGCACTACCACGCCCAGCTAATTTTTTTGATTTATTGTAGAGATGAGGTCTCTCTAAGTTGCCCAGGTGGGTCTCGAACCCGCGAGCTCAGGCAATCCACTCACCTCAGCTTCCCCAAGTGAGGGATTACAGGCTGAGCCACCGAGCCCGGCTTGTAGTATTTTCTTTAAGAATATTCCATTACAAATGTGTTCTTCATTTTCTTCCTGCATCTCTGTGCTGTTATCTTTATTTTTTTCTTAAACAATCTCTTTTAGCATTTTTATTATAGCAAGTCTATTGGTAACATATCTCAGCTTCTGTTTATTTGCAATGTTTTTCCAATTCTTTAATTTAAGAAAATATTTTCAGTGGACTTAGAAATCTAGTTTGGCAGTTTATATTTTCCATTATATTTTTAGAAATAGCACATTATTGTTTTTTTGATTTATGGTTTCTTTTGAGAAATTTGCTGTTAGTCTTATTATTGCTCATTTAATAATTTCCTCTTTGTAACTACTTTAACGATTTTCTTTTTATTTTGTTTTCCAGTGATTTTACTTTGACATTTCAATGTGGACCTCTTTTATTTTATTTTTTAATTCTAGTTGAATTAAGAATAATAGTTTGGATCTTTGATTTAATTTTTTCCATCAGTTTTATAATCTTTATCCTTTAAATATTGCTTATGATTCACATTTTAACTCCTCTCTTTATATAATCTTATTATATGTATGTACAACTTTTAACTATTTTTCAAATTTTTTATATTCTTTTTTTACATTTTCCACCAACTTATTTTTCCATGCTTCATTGTGGATATTTCCTTCTGATTAATCATTCAGTTTATTAATTATCTCTTCAACTAGGTATCATATTCTGTTAGCTCACTTATTGAATATTTATTTTGATCAAATACAATTTTTGAAAAACAAAATTTCCAATTGAATATTAATGCTTTCTGGTTTGTGGCTGACACTCTTCATCTTTTCATCCAATTTATTATATATAGTAATCATAATTATTTTGTAATCCCATTGCCTCGTTCTTTGTTGACTATTTTAATTTTATCTTTTTTGCTTGCTTATTTTGGTAATTATTATATTTTCATGCTTTTAAAAAATTGAAAAAAATTGTTAGGCTACTTTGAGGCTTTTAATAATATTACTTACCATTAGGGTTTTACTTTGGTTCTGGCAGGCAGTTAGGTCAGAGCATATCACCTCATTTAGATTAGGAATTGACCTAATTTTAAACTAGGCTATGTACTTTGTTAAGCTGCTTAAAAAAAATTAACTTCACTTCTTGGGTGCTACCTTGGTGATCTATTTTCTCAATTCCTTGCCAAACTCTGAACACCATATGCTTCATCCTACTCAATCTCATGATACCACTAAACCTTTCTTCATTGTATACTCTTTGAGCGCTATTCTAAACTTTGGGAGGCCGAGGCGAGTGGATTGCGGGAGCCCGCGGAGGGTGGGGGTGGGGAGTGTTCCACCCATCTGGTCAACTTGGTGAGATCTCGTCTCTACAATAAATCACAAATTAGTCGGGCATGGTAGTGTGCGCCTGTAGTTCCGGCTACTTGGAAGGCTGAGGCAGAAGGATCCCTGGAGCCCAGCAAGTCCAGGATGCGGTGGCTGGGAGTGTGTCACTGCACTCCAGCCTGGGCGATGGAGTGAGACTCCAACTCAAAAAAAAAAAAAAAAAAGAAAATGTAAAGTGCACAGTAAGAAAGAGCAGCATCAAAGGCAGACTTTATCTATTGTAGCTCTCCATTATTTTCTGGGATCTTGACCTTTCTATCTTTGCTAACTTGTTATCTCGCAATGCCTGGAACATGTGTTTTAAACATTCTGTCTAGTTTTCCTAGTTTTTTTTTCTGGACAGAAACATTAATCTGAAATAATCTAGTTTATTATTGAGAGTAGAAATCAACCAAATATCTTTATCTAAAAATCGGAATTTCAGGATTAGGTTATTAACAATTGTTTTGATGTACAAATGTTTTTCTATACACATAAATTATGTTTTTATAGCATGTGATACTCTCTTTTTGTACATTTCTATTTTTTGTTGGAGTATTAGTATAATTTTGTTAGGGCATATATATATATATATATATATTTTTTTTTTTTCTTTTTTTGAGTCAGAGTTTCACTTTGTCACATAGGTTGAAGTGCAGTGGTGTGATCAAGGCTCACCACTACCTTGACTTCCTGGGCTCAGGTGATCTTTCAGCTTCAGCCTTCCAGTAGCTGGGACTACAGGTGTGCACCACCAGGTCTGACTAATTTTTTCTCTCTTTTTTTTTAGAGATGTGGTCTCGATATGTTGCCTAGACTGGTCTCAAACTCCTGGGCTCCAGCAATCCTCCCATATCAGTGCTGGGATTATAGGTGTGAGATACTGCACCCAGCCTAAAGTGTATCTTGAATGTTTTTTCTACTTTGGAAAAAGATGCAGTTAAAATTTTTATTACGTTTCTGAAAATGTTCTCATTTTACTCTCAAATATGAATAATGAGTTGAATGAGCACTGATTCCAAGTGCAAAATTATTTTTCCTTAGGACAAGAAACTTTTTTTAACATCCACTTTTTTCATTTGAGATATCTGATACCAGTCAGATTATGTTTCAATTTTATCTATGCTATTTTTTTCACTTATGTCACTTGAATTTTCCTTCTCTTTCTCTTGATACCTTTTCTGTGGAATAGTTTAAGGTTTTTGTTTAAATTTGTTGTGCTTATAATTTCCACCAAATAGTACCTAAGCCTCTGCTGGGTTCCTATTGAAACTTTCAAAATAAAGTCTTGAATAAAAAAAATATTTTTGAGTCAAAGTATCTGTCGCCCAGGCTGGAATGCAATGGCGTGTTCATGGCTACTGCAGTCTTGACCTGCTGGGCTCAGGAGATCCTTCTGCTTCAGCCTTTAAGTAGCTGGAACTACAGGAGCATGCCACCACACCTGACAAATTTTTTTTATTTATTGAGGAAATGAGGTCTTGTCAAGTTGCCCAGGCTGATCTCGAACCCCTGGGCTCATGGAGTCCTCTTCCCTTAGCCTCCTAAAGTGCTGAGATTATAGGCATGAGCCACCATACCCGGCCAAATCTTAAATAATTTTTTAGCTGTAGACATTTTTTTGTTATTCTCCCCTTCTTTATTTTTATTTCACCTTCTGAAACTTCTCTTATATTTATTTCAGAAATAAATACTTGCTTAAAAAATATCTTGCCACTGAAATTTAGACATAATTTCACAAAAATTATCTAGTTATACAATGACTGTATCAGGTGCGTAGTTGACACCTCCTTACTTTAAAGCATAAATAATATGAAACTAGGTAATACAAGTGGAATTAAATTGATGATTATAAAAACTTGTGGATATTTAATCTTTTTTTAATTGCCTCAATATTGACTCTTCTCATTGAGATTGTATGATTACCATTAGTAATATATTTTAAAAACATTTATTTTGTATGTTAAATTAGTAAAAATCACTAGTAAAATAATTGTTGTAGTTAATTTTAAAGTCAAATTTGACCTTGAGAAATATTCTATTTAGGTCATTTAATTCTTTAAAATGTCCTTTACTTTTAATTATCATTCTATCTTTTCTGTTGCCATTTTTAAAGCCCACGAATGTGTGTTTATATCTGCTTTGGCCATTTAATATATTCCTATGATACTCACTTTTTCACACTCGAATTTGTTAAAGTTTCTTTACAATCTGTTTTCTGTTCCTACCCCCTTTTTCCCTATACACTTTAATACTCAAAGTCATCCAGTTGAAAACAATATACAAAATGAATATTTATTCTTGTTCTTTCTCTCTAATGTGTGGCCAAATCTTATGTGTCACCCCATCTCACAGCTCGTACCTCCTCTTTATTGCATTGCCACCACTAACATGTAGGTTCTTCTGTTGGTGGCCATATGACCTCTATTTGTGTATCTCTATGAAAGTAATCTTATTATTGCCTGAAAGGGATTTAAAACATCAGACAATACTTCTTTCAGTGAATTAAAGTGCTCCTCCTTCAAATTCCTTTTGTATGGCATGTTTTGTGTTAAGGGCCAATGTATTAATATTGCAGGTACATACTCAGAAACACATAAACACATATACCTCCAAAAATTGCTGCCAACATTTATTTTAAACACACATACAAATATATACATGTAATAAATGGTCAGTTTTGGTGAAAATAGTTTTTTTATTAATTATCACAAGTTTTTGACCTTTTAGGACTTATACTTCTATAACCTAAATGAATTATCTCTCATTCAATCTGCTAAAAGCAAAAAGACTCTTTACCCGCTCCTGTATCTGCTTGGTTCTGATCCCATAAATGACTGGGTTGAGGGCAGGGGGAATGACTACATATAGATTAGCCAGGAGGATATGGATATACTGGGGAATGCCATGACCAAAGCGATGAGTGAGGAAGGAGAAAAGAGCTGGGCCATAGAAAGCTAAGATGACACAGATATGGGAGCTACAAGTATTAAGGGCCTTCAGGCGGGCATCTTGGGAAGGGAGGTGGAAGACAGTGTGTAAAATCCTAGCATAGGAGGTAATGATAAGAAGCAAATCCAGAAACAAAATAGAAATATTTCCAAGACCATAATAGACATTGGCACTAATGCTGGCACAAGCCAGACGTGCCACTCCCATGTGCTCACAATAGGTATGAGGTATGATTCTATGTCCACAATAAGGCAGTCTCATTAGGAGAAAAATAATCGGAGCAATCATGCATAAGCTTCTTAGAACTATGACTGCAGCAGTCAAACCAATAATTCTGTTGGTGAGGATCATGGTATACCTAAGAGGATTGCAAATAGCCACATAGCGATCAAAACCCATGGCAAGAAGAACAATGCTCTCCATGACTGTAAAAAAATGGATAAAAAAGACTTGAGCAACACAGCACCCAAAACACAGCTCCTGAAGGCTGAACCAGAAGATGCCCAGCATCTTGGGGACGGTAGTTGTAGAAAGACTCAGGTCAATCATTGACAGCATGGCCAGAAAGTAGAACATTGGTTGGTGAAGGTTATTATCAATCCAGATCACAAACAGAATGATAATATTTCCAACAAGAGCAATTAGGTAAACAACACAGAATGGAAAGCCAAGCCAGATTTGTAAACCTTTCAATCCTGGAACCCCTAACAATAAGAACGAAGAGGGGCGGGGCTCAGTGACATTGGGAGAAGACATTATTCAACAAGTTGATGGTGGCCATAGCCTTAAAAGTTGTTTCCAGTTCCCATTTGGCAATTCATTCAACTTAATAGAGATCTGAAAAAAAAGCATAAAAAATTTCCCAAAGAAAATACTGATATTTGGTACAAATTTCTCTAAAGTCCCCCTTTTATTAGCTCTCTGTAAATAATGCTAGTATTATTCCTCATCTGCACCATAAATATGAGAGGTTGAGCTGCCAAATAGGAGTTAATGCCATGTATCTCCTAAAATTATAGGTTCAGAGTACATAATTGCACTTACTCTCTCAAGAAATAGACATTATAAGATGATAACAAAATTGATAATAATAATAACCACCACAATAATAATAGCTATTATTAACTTATTCCTACTATTTTTTAGACATTGTGCTTACCAGTATTTGTATATATTATCTCATTTAATTCTACTCACAATTTTATGATGCAAGTTCTGCTGTTATCTAGTTTAATAAAAGAGAAAAGTTTTAATAAGCTAATTTTTTATTATTTACAAAGCTAATAATAAGCAGAAAAGTCAAGATTTGAAAAGAGTTTGAAATTCAGCCATGTGACATTAATCTAGATCTATGTTTACAATATTTGTTAATGGAAATAGTGAAAGTAGAAAAAAATAAGGCATAAGAAAGAAAAATATTCTAAAGTAGTTAAAGCTTCTTCACAGAAGAATTAATCTGCAAATTTTACATTATCAAATGTAAAAATTGTTACTTTTTATAAAGCTATGATAATTATAAGCATGTGTTAGTGGCAAAAAAAGTATATAAAAGGACAAAAGGCTAGAATTGAGTCTAGAAGTTGATTAATATATTTCCTATGGTCCAAATATCTTAAAATGAGGTGTTCCTTAGTGGTAATTTAAGGTACATTGGCAAGGAAAAATGACTATCTGTGAAGTTTCTTCCCTATATGAAGTTCCTTTTGTTGACATCTGAAACAGTTGAAAAAAATGTGACATCAGATCAGATTAGCTTAGAGCTAGTTAAGCTGTAACGTTTGAGTGCGTAATTGCCAAGACTGCCCTCACTTCTGGTATTAACTGTAATTTTGGGGAGTTTCCAAAGCTACCTGCAGGTTCAATAATTCACTAGAAGCTGTCATAGAAATCACTGAAAGCTATTATGCTTACTGTTATGATTTATTACAGGGAAAGGATACAGATTAAAATTAGACAAAGTGGAGAGTCTGTGGGGTGTCCAAATGTGAAACATCCTTTGTTTTCTTATGGAGCTAGAATGTATTACCTGCTTGACATTAATGTGTGACAATATGCACAGAGTCATATTGCCAACCAAGGAAGCTCACTCGAGCTTTGATGTCCAGAGTTTTCATTGGGCTTCATTACACAGGCATTATTGCTTGATTGATTACAAACATGATTTTACTCAATATCCAGTTTAAATGATGCCACATGTTCCAAAACTCCACTGTAAGTCATATTGTTGATCTTTATGACTTGGCCAGTCTTTACCCTAAGATCTGGTATGGCCAATCCCCATTCTAAATAAAGACACTTCTATTAGTTATGGTTAGATTACATTTCATAAGCTAGGAGCAAAGATCAGACTTCCCCTCTGGGAAAGCCAAATTCTTTACTACACATCTGCTCATTCAGTTCCAAAGATATTCTTTACTATTACTGTATCTAAACTTTTAATCTTATACTTCATTCTGGCTCCAGGCCTCAGTTGCAAAGTCACATTTCCTAATAATCAAATTTGAGTTCAGTCAAATCCCTTTGAAATATAAGGCATAAAGGAAGACCAACAGCTAATCACCATGTTGCATCCTTTTCTATATCAGCATATATGTGCAGTCATTCTGGGTATAAGTAAGTTCCAAGCTCATTATTCTATCCTTCTTTGCCTAGTACGGATTTTTTTTTTTTCGCTTTGTATATCACTCGCTATATCACTACAAAGGCATTATATGTAGGAAAAATAAGCAAAAATACAGGATATTTAATATTATTGGCATTGTGGCATAGGATAAAAATTTTGCTCTTTCTCGCTGTGTGACCTGAGACAAATACATCATGTTCTGACTTTCAGTTTCATCCAGAAATAAGCATAGTCCTATCTACATCATATTATTATTAAATAGAATAAATGAAGTCACGTATACCTAAAATATTGTAGATGTCTAGCAAATTTTCTTCTCCAACTTCTTCCCATTTTATTTCTCCCTCTACCTCTTTCTAGATCACTGATGTGCAACATTTTATTTCCTTTTCCAGTTCTCTAGGTTTTAACTCAAATTCTTCAAATTCAAATTTCAATCTTAAACACACATTACACAGAATTAACTGATCACGAATACTTACCACAGCCTCTCCTCTGTCTTAAGGAGTCATGTAAAAACTGTCCATTCAATTTTTGAAACATATATAAATGGTTTAGCATAGTGCCTCAATACACCCTGAGAAATGTTAACAAAATGTCTGTGTGTGTGTGTGTGTGTGTGTGTGTGTGTGTGTGTGTGTGTGTGTGTGTTGGGGCAACAGATTTGTAATAAAGTCTCTAAGGATCAAAGAGCCTGAGGCATTAAGATTAAAATGGATTGTAATCCCCCCTTGTCATTGCACCAGCTGAAGGGAAGCTCTAGGGACATCTCAGTGAAACTTTTGCCATTACTTGGTCATTTTTCCAGTTCTTGTTTCACACACTATTTATTATAGGTCTCCTTTTATTTTTGTCTCACCTTTATTTCTTATTTTTTTCTCTGTCAGTCTATGAACTAATTGGACTAATTCTTTGGGCTCTGTTGGGCATCCCCATAACCAGCAACTCTTTTTCATTTATTGTGGCAAAATATATATATAACATAAAATTTACTATTTTAAACATTTTAAAGTTTACAATTCAGTGGTGCTTTTGCATTCACAGTGTTGTTCTACTGTCACCATTTTCTAGTTCCAGAAAATTTTCATCATTCCAAAAGTGAACCTTATACCCATGAAGCATTAACTATCTTTTTTTTCCTTTCTAGCCCCCTCAAATATTATTCTGCTTTCTGTTGCTGTGCATTTTTTCTTAATTTATTCTGAATATTTCATATGCATAGGATCAGGCAATATGTAGCTGCTTGCGTGTGACTTCTTTCACTTAGCATAGTAACTTAAGTTGCATCCATACTATAGCATGTATTAGTACATCATTTCTTTTTATGACTAAATAATATCCAATTGCATGGTTATATTACATGATGTTTATATTATACATTAGTGATGGATATTGGATTGTTTCTGTCTTTTGGCTATTATTAAGAATGCTTCTATGAACATTCTTAAACAAATTTTGAACACCTGTTTTCATTTATTTTAATTACATATCAATAAGTGAAATTTTGGGGTCTTGTGGTAATTCTATGTTTAACTTTCTGAGGAAGTCTCAAATGTTTCCATAGTGACTGCATCAATTTGCATTCTCATCAGTAATGTATGAGGGTTTCCATTTCTCATATCCCCTCTACTACTTAATCTTTATTTTTAAATATTATAGCCATCCTAGTAGATATCAAGTGGTGTCTTACTGTGGTTTTGAGATTCATTTCCCCAAATGACCAAAAATATGTTGACTATCTTTTCATGGGGACATTGGCTATTTGCATATCATAAGAGAAATGTCTATTGAAGTCATTTGTCCATTTTTTCATTGAGTTGTTTGTTTTTACATAGTTGAGTTGTATGAGTCCTTATTCACATATTCTGGATACAAAACTATGATCAGATATATGACCTTCAAATATTTTCTCCCATTATATGGGTTCCCTTTTTCTTCTCTTGATAGTGTTATTTGATTCATAAAAGTTTTAATCCTTAGGCTTAATTAATTAGTTTTTTTTTTGCTTTGTTTTATTATCCTATATAAGAAACAAAATCTGAAATCCTAATTTACCCTTATGTTTTATTCTAAGAATTTCATTGTTGTAGATACATTTAGGTCTTTGGTCAATTTTAATTTAATTTTTATATATAGTATAATTTAAGATTCCAACTTCATTTTCACATGGATATCTAGTTGTCCTGGCACCAACTGTTAAAAAGATGTATTTTATTTTTAATTGATAAATAATAATTGCATATATTATGGGATGCAGTACAATGTTTTAATGTTTTAATACAGGTATATTTTGTAAAGTGATCAATTCCGGGTAATTGGCATATTTATCAAATTAAGTATTTATTATTTCTTTGTGGTGAGAACATTTAAAATACTCTCTTTTTGCTATTTTGAAATATACATTACAGTATTATTAACTACAGTCATCTTGTTGTGTAAGACTCAGCACCAATTTAAAATTTTTATTTTATTTTTAATTTTAAAGATGTGGGGTACAATTCAGGATTAGGTTCACAAGTGGACATCATACACATTAAGTTTGGGCCTCCTTTTGGCTCTCACTTTGCCTGGTTTGAGATCAGGTACCTCTATTGATGTTGTGTGTCTCCCCTTCCACAACAGTATCCCACTACTGTCAATGCCTTTCTTATAGTATTATGGTAAATGGTCAGGGTCCACTTATGAATGAGAACATATGGTACTTTGTCACTGAGTATTATTGATTCTAAGTCCATTCAAGTTGCTGTGAAGTCCATATGTTTGTCCTTCTTTATGGCTGCATAATATTCCATCATGTATATGTATCACTTTTTCAGTCTACTTTTATAGGTAGCACAGTTGGTTCCATATTTTTGCTATTGTGAATAATGCTACATAAACATGCATGTTCAGGTATCTTTTTTGTAGAGTGATCTGAGTTTCTCCAGGTATATTCCCAAAAGGGGAATTGCTGGACCATATGGAAGGTCAATTTTTAGTTCTTTGAGGAATCGTGACACTGTTTTCCACAGAAGTTGTACTAGTTTATACTCCCATCAATAGTGTAGAAGCATTCCCTTTTCCCCACATCCTCTCCAGCATCTGTTGTTTTTTGAGTTATTGATGTGGCCATCCTGACTGGAGATAGGTGGTATCTCAGGTGTGGTTTTAATTTGCATTTCTTTGATGGTTAGTGAGATTGAGCATTTTTCCATGTAACTGTGGGCTGTTTATATGTCTTCTTTTGAAAAGTGTCTATTCATATCTTTTGTCCACTTTTTAATAAGGTTTTTTTTATTTTGGCAGATTTGAGTTACTTGTAGACCCTGGAGGTTAGGCCTTTTTCAGATATACAGTTGGTAAATATTTTTTCCCATTCTGTGGGCTGTCTGCCTACTCTCTTGATGGTTTCATTTTTTTTGTGTGAATGTTTTTCAGTATGATGAGGTTCCACTTGTCTATCTTATCTCTTATGGCATGGGCATTGGGGTTTTGATAAGAAATTGGTTGCCTATTCCAATTCCTGTGAATGTATCTCCTGTGTTTTCTAAGATTCTTATAATTCAAGGTTTTATGTTTAGGTTTTTGATCCATTTAAAATTGATTTTTGTGTATGGTGATAGGTAGGGGTCCTGTTTTATTCTTCTGCACGTGATCAGTCAGTTTTCCCAGCACCATTTACTGAATAGGTTCTCTTCACAGTGGTTGGGAGGCTTTGTCAAAGATAAGTTGGTTGAAAAATTGAAATTTTGCTTCCAGAATCTCTATCCTGTTCCTTTGCTCTGTCTATCTGTTCTTGTACCAATACCAGGTTGTTTTGATTATTGTAGCCTTATAATAAAGTTTAAAGTTTGAAAGTATGATATTTCCCACTTTGTTTCTTTAGCTAAGGATTTTTTTTAGCTATTCATGGTCATTTATGTTTTCATATGAATTTGGTATTGCTGTTTTCACGTCTGAGAAGAATGATGTTAATATTTAGGTTGTTACAAGTGTGTGTTTTCAATTTTACAGTCACAGTGCATGCTGTGTGATTATTTGTTTTGTTGCATTCTTGGAAACAGCGTGCTTATTCTTTTTTCTTTTTTTTTCTTTCTTCTGTGCTTAATACCTTCGTAAGTATCTCTTGTAGAGCAGGTCTGGAGGCAGTGTAAACTCTTATGGATTGGATGTCTGGAAAGGATTTTAATTCTCCATCACTGATGAAGCTTGCCTTAGCTGGGTAGGAAATTCTTGGTTGGAATTGTTTATCTCTGAAAACTTTGAAGACGGGACTCCAGTGTTTTCTAGCCTGTAGTGTTTCTGTATTTAAGTCTGCTGCTATCCTAATTGGTCTTCCTCAGTAGGTAGTTTGACCCTTCTCTCTCACTGCCTTTAGCATTTTTGTTCTTTTACACCTATTCTGTATAGGTGAATTACTATATGTCTAGGAGTTGGTCTTCTCATTTTATGCCTTGCATTTTCTGAATCTCTTGTGTTTGGATGGTTACATCCCTGATGAGGTACGGAAAGTTTTCTTGGATATCCTCATGGATTGTTTGTTCCAAGGCGCTTTCATTCTCCTTTTCTGCTTCAGGGATACCAATCAGGCATAAGTTTGGTCTCTTAATACAATCACACAACTCTTGAAGACTTTGTTCTGCCTTTTTAAGCTTCCTTTCTTTGTTTTATGTTACTTCTATATTTTGATCTTCAAGCTCTGAGATTCTTTCTCCTGCTTTGTTAATTCTGCTTTCCAGGCTTGTCAGTTTATTTTTTATTTCCTTGACTGTATTATTTATAGTTTGCATCTCTGCAATTAATTCTTTCATGTTTTCATCTTGCCATTCTTGGTTCTTATTCATCTTTTCCAACTATTCCTTGATCTCTGCATTTGTGGTCTGAGATCAGTTGATCTGGGTGCTCTTCATTTTTTGTGTTCCAATGTCTGCATTCTCATGCACTATGCTTTAGGACTTTGTGAGGTACCCCTGTTTTTTGTTAATTTCTCTTAATTTGTGGCAAATTTTTCTTTACTTCCATTTCTCAGTAAAATAGGGGATTGCTTTCACTTCTATTTGCTCAATCTTCCCTATTCTTCTTTTGGTAAAGCCTCAATATTTGTTCAGTTTTGAAGCTGGGTTGTGGGTGGGAAGCTGTGCCATCCACTTGCAGCTTTGAGATTTGAATAAGGTGTGTTGAGGGGGTGCTATGATTCAAAAGCTGCCTGCAGCTCACAATGTTTTCTGACTGGGTTGTGGGCCCCCTGGAACTTACTTTTCAACACCTCACAGTATGTATATGCAATGGGGACATTTGTATATCCCCTAGGTACAAAATAGCATCAGGGGAAGGAAAGGAGCTGAGAAAGAGAGAAGGGGAAGACAGGACAAGGTAGGGACAAAGAAGAGAAGGAAAAACCAACCAAGCAACCAACGAACAAACTAATAAAAGGGAGAAAAAAAACCAACAATATGAGGACATTTTCACACTCATGCATGCCCTCATATGAACAAAGAAGGAGGAGAAGGAATGAAACAAAACAAAATACACATATCTAGCAAAATATATATAGAGAGAGTCAAGAAAAACAACAAAAACCCCAAAACAACCCCACCCCAAAAGACATCTTTTGTAGTCTTCGAGCACCCTCTGGTGGCAGTTTCTGAAACTTTGGGTTCCTTGTTGTCATGACTAAAGCACCCCAGTTCTTGGTTCACGGCAGAGAGGAGGGGCTCCAACCTCTAGATCTGTCCCCCCGCTCACTGTGCTGTCAGGGGGAGGCTATGAACCGACCCCAACTGATCCACCTGTGCTCAGCCCTCCCTGTGTGTGCTGACCAAGACACTTCCCACCTGGGCCACACATTTTGTGAGTCAATGAGGGAAGGGAGCTAAGTTAGTTTAAAACTCACCCCAACTTATCCGGTACCAGTACACTGGTGGTGGGGACATCTTTGTGTCTTCATGTCCCCACTCAGTCAGATTCTTGTACATCTACTTGCAGATACACTTGCATGTATATTCATCCCTGCACACTTATTTATGTGGAGACTCACATGCTCCAACAGACTCCGTTGCCATATTGGAATCCCCGCGGCACCATTTGTTTAAGAGACTATTCTTTTTCCCTTTGAGTTGTCATGGCACCATTGTCAAAAGTCAATTGACCATAAACATACAGTTTTATTTCTCAACTCTCAATTCTATTCCATTAATGTGTATGTCTTTTATAATGCTGGAACAACGCTTTTTTTTTTAGCGTAATAGCTTTATAGTAAGTTTTAAAATAAGAAAGTGTGAATCCTCTAACTTTGCTTTTTTTATTTTCAGATTGTTTTGGCTATTCAAGAATTTTTGCTATTTTATGTAAATTTTATAATCAACTTTCTCTTTTCTGCAAAAAAAAATCGAGATTTTGCAAAAATTGAGAAATTGCGTATGATGTATATATCACTTTTGAGAATATTGTCATCTAAAAAGTACTAGTTTTCTTTAGCAATGTTCAGCAAAATGCAACCAGATTTCTGTATGTGAATCTTGTATTGTGCAAATACGCTGTTCATTAGCTCTAATCGATTTTGGGGGTTCTTTATAATTTTCTATGTATAATATCATGTTGTCTGCAAATAGAGATAGTTTGCTTTTTCCCTCAAAATTTGAATAACTGTATTTCTTTTTCTTGACTAATTGCTCTAGCTGGAACTTTCAGTAGATTGTTAAATAGCAGTGGCAAAAGTGAGCATTCTTTTGTTCATATCTTCGGGAGAATGTTTACTTCCCCCTTTGAGAATTCAGCATTGACCCCATGCAATAATGTGATTGTAAATTTTTCATGAAGACCCTTTATTTGAGAAATTTTCTCTTTTTTTATTAAAAAGTGTATATTCTGCAAAGTAACAATGAAACATCACTGCATTCATATCTTTGTATATGTGTGTGTATCTGTGTGTGAAAATGGCTTCTTTAATACACCACATATTTTCTTGTAGCATGATCCACATTTTATATTTTGATATTGCTTCTTTAAGATCAACCAGAAGTGACAGATTAAGGCTTTCTCAGGTCTTTTCTGGATGTTTACATAGTTATATACATGTGTGATTTTTTCCCTTTTTTAAAAAAAGCTTTTCAGAAATATTTCAGAGCTTTGCAAAGTCCCTTATGATCAGTTCACTTCCCATTTTTTTCCTTTGGATGTTTTGATCAGCCCCATGTTATTTCCAGTTGTTATTCTTGCTTCAAAAGCTGTGATATTAAACTATTTCTGCTGATTGCTTTTTATGAATAGCCCAGTAAAAATGTTTGCTGTTTACCAGGAGCTTAGTAATTTAATTTTTGAAGTGAGATAGTAAACATATTCTCTCAGTGTCAGTAAATAAATAGAAAATTTGGGGAAAACAAGAGATCAGTGACTAACTTTTCTTTTGTTGTCTCTTTATAAGGAGAAACAGATTGAAAAGAATTCTCGGCCAGGTACTATGGCTCATGCCTATAATTCCAGCACTTTGGGAGGTTGAGTTTGGGGAATTGCTTGGGTCCAGGAGTTCAAGACAAGCCTGAACAACATAGCAAGACCTCGTCTCTACAAAAAATTCAAAATCAAAACCCAGGTGTGGTGGCATGCTCTTGTAGTCCCAGTTACTCGGGAGGCTAAGGTCTTAGGATCACTTGAGCCCGTTAGGCCAAGGTTGCGGTGAGTATGATCCTGCCATTGCTTCTAACCTGGGTGACAGAGTTAATCTCTGACTTAAAAAATAATAATATTAAAAATAAAGAATTCTCCAGAGCCTAAGCTAAATCAAGGTCTCTGAGATCTATGGTCCCCATCCCAGGGGAAGCAGGGCTGTAAGAAAAATATAAATATTGTCTGTTAACCATAACATACGGTGTGCCCCAAGAATATGCCAAGCTATTTTTTTATGGCATTTGAGACTAAGGTAAGTTATATCATTGTTAGGATATAAAAAATAGCAAAAAGTTTGGAGAAAGAGCTTATGCCAAGTTAGTAGAAAGAAATAGAGGAAAGGTAAAATATGATAACAAGATGAAGAGAGAATGTACATTTAAGCCCCTGAGGGCATGCTTTTACCTATATATCCTTATACCTTTGGCCATGCAAAGTCTTAGATGCAAAACTAAAGGATAAAAGATGATGAGGTAGAAATTGCATGGATATATCTTCTATCAACTGTGCTATTTTTTACTGACCCTATATACACATGCACACATGTGAATAGCAAAGGAGCAAGGAGTGGCTTTCTCTAATTTCTAGAACTGTACTGGGTATAGCAAAGGTGATAAACATATGCTTTTGAATTAATTAATTCATTAATAAATAAATCATAACCCTAAGAAATAAACGTTTGTAAAAATAGAACCCAGGGCTAGTGATGAAGCTTCTGAGAAAGGGTATAATGTTGTGGATAGCAGGGTGGCCATGAGATTGTGAGATTAAGTAAAGCTGAGAAAAAAAGGTGTGCATTATCTCTTTTTATGGTCACCAGTCCTAGCATGTGGGAATATGGATATATGGGGTTTGGTGGAGGTTGATGGAATAGTGGAGTAAGAAGACACATTAAGAAAACAGCTGCTGAATAGCTGAATATAATCCCATGTAGCACTTTAAGGGGTCAAATGAGAGACTGATATACCCAGTCTTATTTTGAACCCAGAAAAGATTGGAGTATATATTAACATATAATGGGTCAGAATACATTTAAATAACAATTTAAGTGACTGATTGCTTTGATTAATGTTTAGAGTCTTAGAAATGATGTTGTCCCAGAAAGAAGGGAAGCACTAATTTTCAAGTCTTCCTTTAAAATCCAAGGAAATAAGTGAGATAAGTTGATTTCCTTGGGATGCAGTCATATTTTATTTTATCAGTTTCTACTGTAAGGAGCCAATAAGTATCACCAAGGCATCAGACCTAATAAAAATTTCAGGATAAGGCCATTGGTCATAGAAAGGATGTCAGATTTCTTTCTTATGTCTTGACTGGCCATTGTGCTTTTATTCCCACTGTGTCCCTGTTCATTACTCCATATAGAATAAAATTTTATTTTATTTTTTTGTCTGAAGCTTTATTGTGTAATAATATTGAATGTTTCTTGACTCACTTTTATACATAAATACATTCTGTGCATACTTCTGCCATGGTACTTGCAGTAGGTTTTAAATTTCATCTTTGGAATTTAATCTTCTTAACTACACAGTGATCCCCTTAAGCATATGTGACCAGTTTTATTCAAATTTTCTAATCACTGCTGGTACATAGGGGCCCTTATAAATATTTGATGAAATAAATAGTGAAAAGTATTTCTTTACCTACCTCATATATTCTCAACTAATTAAAAAAAGGAGATTTATATCTTTATCTCTGATAGTTTCACATTACAAAATTAGAACTTCAATTTTCTTTTCTCTGGCTTCAGAAGTTCAAGTTTTCTCTCTCTCTCTCTCTCTCTCTCTCTCTCTCTCCCTGAAGCAATTTCACAAATTATCTCTTATCTCTTTGTTATTAGGTAAAGGGGCAGTAGAGTACGGCTGGTTTCATTTTTAGTGCTAATGATGCTCAGGAAAGGGTACCAAAAACTAAAGAAAGTATTTTGCCCTCTTCATGACTAGGAATAAAGACACTGAAATGTTGTTTTGCATTTGACTAGGAATCCAAACAACAGAAGAAGTGGAGCAAGAATCACTAATGGGAAGTCAGTAATTGTGTCTGGCATGCACAAAAACATTTGTGGCAGAAAAAATGTCTATGTCTAATGACACCAAGTTCCATCCTTCTTCATTTCTACTGCTGGGCATCCCAGGGCTAGAAGATGTGCACATCTGGGTTGGATTTCCTTTTTTGTGTGTGTATCTCGTTGCCTTCCTAGGGAATATTGCTGTTCTGTTTGTGATCCAAACTGAGCACAGTCTCCATGAGCCCATGTACTATTTTCTGGCTATGTTGGATTCCATTGACCTGGGCTTGTCCACAACCACTATCCCCAAAATGCTGGGCATCTTCTGGTTCAGTCTCAGAGAAATATCGTTTGGAGGCTGTCTTTCTCAGATGTTCTTTATTCACTTCTTTACTGCCATGGAGAGCATCGTGTTGGTGGCCATGGCCTTTGACCGCTACGTTGCCATTTGCAAACCCCTTCGGTACACCATGATCCTCACCAGCAAAATCATCAGCCTCATTGCAGGCATTGCTATCCTGCGGAGCCTGTACATGGTTGTTCCACTGGTGTTTCTGCTTCTAAGGCTGCCTTTCTGTGGACACCATATCATTCCTCATACCTATTGTGAACACATGGGCATTGCCCGTCTGGCCTGTGCCAGCATCAAAGTGAACATTATGTTTGGTCTTGGCAACATTTCTCTCTTATTATTGGATGTACTCCTTATTATTTTCTCCTATGTCAGGATCCTCTATGCAGTCTTCTGTCTACCTTCCTGGGAGGCTCGACTAAAAGCTCTCAGCACCTGTGGCTCCCACATTGGTGTTATATTAGCTTTTTTCACGCCAGCATTTTTTTCTTTTTTGACTCACCGTTTTGGCCATAATATTCCCCAATATATCCACATTTTTTTGGCCAACTTATATGTGGTTATTCCACCAGCCCTCAATCCTGTAATCTATGGGGTCAGAACAAAGCAGATTCGAGACAGAGTGCTGAGGATCTTCCTCAAGACAGATTTCTAACCGGTTGAAAGTTGGAAGTTCTGTATTAGAATTCCTGTTTCTTCCATTTTTAAAAAGTAGATTTATCCCATGTCTGATCCAGTGGAAAGAAAGAGGGCAGGAGAAAATGTTGCAATAAATAACATTATCTGTGAGTTGAAACTCACATCTATAAGGATAATAATGGGAATATTAAAATATATATAAAAATCTACTTTTATAAGTAAACTTGATACTCCAGACAGTCATACTGCTTGATACTCAAGACAGTCATATAAAGTATATATTACTTTTTCCATTGTTGTGATGAAAATACTGATTGGGGGAAAGTTAAGTGATTTATTCAAATTTTGTGTTTAGTAAGAAGTAGTAATTTAAGCCCAATATGTTGCCTTCAAATTTTCTCTTATTCTAGGGTGATTAAAAAATAACAGAATACAAAATAATATTGTTATTTTTAGAAGATTATAAGGAGAGTAAGTGCCTCCAAGATTAAAATAATAATAGTTTACCCTAACGTAGGATTATAAAAGCATGCTATAATCATGTTACATATAGAAATAATTATTGATAAGTATACTTTATACTCTCACACTCATGTTGTGCTCACCATAATCCTACTCAGCAGTTACTATATTTTCCCCCATGCACAAAAAGAACAAGACATAGTTATAATCAAAAATTAAAGTAAAGAAAATGGGGAACAATGGAGCTCTAAACAAGGCATGTTAACTCATAAATAAACATGATTATTTTATTTGCTTATTTATATAAATACTTATATAGTACTTTACACATAAGTTATATATAACATGTATAATATATTTTATGTATAATACAATAAATAATACACATTAACTATATTAGATATTTTATGTATATGCTATGTTTCTGCTATGTTCTAAGTGTGGGTTTTTGAGCAACAGAGAGATGTCATAATACTGTCTATTATCTTTACTTTCTTACACTGGGAAAGAAGAAATAATAAGTTGTTCCTAAAGTAATGCTGAGAAATACATTTTCCTTTGAGGATTTGGAAGTTGTGTGGTTATTAGCATTTTCATTCACAGAAAACTCAAAAAGAGTTTTGAGGAAGATGGTTCTAGAAAGAAGGCCTTGTACATATGCTCTTCATTGCTGCTTTGACTACCATTTATACAGGGAAGATTAAGATTAGGTAGTAGACCACACTTTTCTCAAGTGGTACGTTGAGAATGGGGAAGCAAAGATATTTAAATTTAGCTGTGGTTCAGTGATCTACAGAAAGCAGCCATTAGGTCACTCACTGGGCCATCAAATAGGGGCAGAATGTCTTGTGCAGAAACAGATTTTGCCTTCTATCCACAGACACTGAAATAATAGAGCACTCTGCTTTAGAAACAGGGACATCACAAAAGATTCTTCCAAGAATGAAGAGTGTGGCTAGCAGTTTAATCTACTTGTATGTCTCTTTGCTTTTAACTTTTCTTAACAGTTAAATATGCTAAAATCAGACGGGATCTAGTTACTGAGAATCGCATGACAAAGGGGTTATCTTGGAAGAAAAAATGCTGAAGATGCCAATCAAGGTGAAAGAGTCCAAAGCTGAAGCTTGTGTGGTGGAACAAGGAAACCAGAAGGCATTTCTGGTGTCTTCATCCTTGTCTATCTCCAAATGCTCCAAAATACAAGGATCTAGGCTCAAATTCTACCATTTTCCTATTATAGACTCCAGGGAATGATGACATGGAAGATCTCCCTTTCTTGGCTCAGGGTGAGACACTAGTTGTCACATAAATCTTTTTTCTTTAGGACCACAGCCATGAAACAGGGCTGGGGTTTACTTGCTGAATTTAGGCTGGAAGGCTGTGGAAGTGCTTGAAGATTCCCTTCGTAGAGAAGATTTTCAGATCATGATAAAATGGTGCATGTACTCTAAAGAAATCTAAGTGGAGCTGGGCTCGGTGGCTCAGCCTGTAATCCCGCGCTTTGGGAAGCTGAGGTGAGTGGATTGCCTGAGCCCGCGGGTTTGAGTCCCGCCTGGGCAACTTGGTGACACCTCATCTCTACAATAAATCAAAAAATCAGCCGGGCGTGGTAGCACATGCCTGTAATTCCGGCTACTTGGAAGGCTGAGGCGGAAGGATAGCCAGAGCCCAGCAGATCGAGGCTGCAGTGGCCGGAAGCGGCCACTGCACTCCAGTCTGGGCAACAGAGTGAGACTCCAACTCAAAAAAAAAAAAAAAAAAAAGAAAGAAAGAAATCTAAGTGGATAAGGCAGAGCCAGGGTCATTTGGAGACATTAAAAACCTCAAGCCTGCGTGAGTATCAGAAACTGAGTGGGGAACGGAAATTCCAAGGAATATGGATAAAGAGAAAGTGAAATAATATAAGTGGAATTTTAAAAGGTTTATGAGTGAATCAGTTGATATTCTTTCAAAATCACATTCAGAGAAATGTCCCAGATGAACATAAAATATATCCATTTTTTTCCTGGACCTGCTTTGTCCTTCTGTCTCTGAATAAACATGTTAATAGTTTATGGGTGTGTCTATATGCACATAGAGGATAAAGATAAATGAGAATTAAGCTGACAAGTGTGTTATGAATCATAGTATATATCAGTTTTAATGGGTAGTTTATGCCAGCACTTTTTAAACAGGACAAGATGTTTTTTTATTTCGCCATTTTCTTCCAAAAAATAAATCTCTATATTCAGTATAAAAGAGCTAGGCATAAATAAGCAAAATTAATTAATTTGTATAATACTTTACAATATAATACTTTATATATGTGATTTGTAACATATGTATAATATATTTTATGTATAATAGAATATATAATTAATACATACATATATAATACATATATAGAATATCTAATACACAGCATATATATTATATATTATGTATATGCCGTGTTTCTGCTATGTTCTAAGTGTGGGTTTTTGAACAACAGAGAGATGCCATGCCACAGTCTGCTGTCTTTAAGTTCTTACACTGGGAAAGAAGAAACAATATGTTGGTAAAATTGAAGTTATGGACTTATGTAAATCGAAGGATGGACTTATGTATCAGGTTAAGTATGGTATGCAGGGTTTATTTAGGGAATAGTTAAGAAGAATTTCTTAGATTTGTTACCTTTCTAATAAAAGTATGAGAAAAATAACTTACTAAATGGTAATGATGAAGACAATAGGAAAGTGGACCACGAGGGCATCTCAGTTCAAGGAAATGTAAAATAGCATGTTAAATCTAAGCACTTCCTAATTTTCATAGAGCAACAGGTATGAAGATAAATAATTTCAGGTGAGTATTTGGAGTTTGATATTAGTCTGAAGATAGATACTTTTATGTGCACACTGAGGAATTTCAACGGTACTCTGTAGACGGTAGAAATCAGCAGACCTCTTTATGCAGAGGTTTGCTTGTGTTTTAGAAAATTATTTTGGTCACTTAGAGCATGAGCTAGAATGAGATTCGTTCTTTTAGAGTCTTCAACTGTTCTATTTTTTTTTAAGGGGAAGATCAAATCTCCTACTTTTTGCATATTATGGTTTCATCAAAATTAGTGACCCACCACCTAGACACAAAGTCTTTACAGAAAACTGTAAAGCTCCTTGTCTTCAGACCCTGACAATGAGCCCTCCAGATCTTGGATCCCCCACCTTGTTATCAACCCTTTTGCTGGCATCTCTTTAACAAAATTTCTAAGTATAATGATTTTTTTCTGAAAGACTAATCTAGCTTTTGAGGTTCATAAAGAATTAACTCTGTAAAAAATTAACTAAAAACAAAGTTAATCTAGAGATCTATTGGCACTAGGAGTCTAAGGTGCTTTTACAAAGAAGATTATCCAGCTTCAGACGCAGGTCTGGGTTTCAGACGACAAAAAAAAAAAAAAATGTGAAAAATAGATATTCTAGATCATGAAATGAATTTTAGAATGTGGAACAGATTATTCATATAAAAATGAGTGAAAGGAAATCAGGAAAGGAAACATTTCTGAGATCTAAGGGTTTTTTAAAAACTTTATTTGATTATAAAGATGTGGGGTACAAATCAGCATTAAGTACATAAGTAATGTATGTGTAGGTGAAGTTTGGGCCTCCAACTGGTCCTCACTTCCCCTGGTTTAGGATCAGACACACTTTGTGTTGTTACATGCTTCACCCCTTGTGAGATCTTAGTTTTGATAAGCACCTTGCATATATTATACCTGATTTCAAATTTCTCCCAAGATTATAGAAACAGCATGGTGCTGGTATTAGACACATAGATCAATGGGACAGGATAGAGAACTCAGATATACAGCCACATATCTACAACAAACTGATTTGTGACAAAGTCGATAAAAACATGCACTGGAGAAAGGACACTCTCTTTTGTAAGTGGTGCTGGAAAAATAGGATGGTCATGTGCAGAAGAATGAAACTAGACTCTCTCATTATATATAAAATTTATCTCAATATAGATTAAAATCTTAAATTTAAGACTTGAAACTACAAATACCAGAAAAAACTAGGAATGCCTCTTCTGGACATTGGCCTAGGCAAATAATTCATGACTACAACCACAAAGGCAAATGCAACAAAATCAATAATAGACTAATAGGATGTAACTTCACTAGAAAACTTCTGCACAGTAAAATAATCAAGAGTAAACAACAAACAACATAGTTTGAAGATATTTTCTTTTATTCTATAGAAAGCCTGTAGAAAAAAAGAAAGTATTCCCAAATTACCCATCCAACAAGGGAGTAATATCCAGAATATAATAGAATCTCAACAACAGCAGCAACAACAACAACAACAGCAAAACCCAAATAACCACATTAAAAAGCGAACAAAGGACGTTTTTCAAAAGAAGACATACAAATGGCCAAACATATGAAAAAACTCTCAACATCTCTACTTATCAGAAAAATGCAATTTAAAACAATGAGATACTAATTTATACCAGTCATAATAGCTATTATTTAAAAATGAAAAAATAGTATGTTGGCAAGGATGCAGTTAAAAGGGAACACATATACTATTGGTGAGAATGCAAATTATTATAACTTCTATGGAATGCAGTATGGAGATTTCTCAAATAACTAAAAATAGAACTACCTTTTAATTCAGTAATCCTACTACACAAAGGAAAATAAATTTTTTTTACAAATAAATACACTTTACTTGTATTTTTATCATAGCAGTATTCACACTAGCAAAGAAATGGAATTAAACTAAATGCTCATCAACAGATAATTGTGTAAAGAAACTGTGATGACCAATAGCAAAAACATGGAACCAACCATGCTGCCTATTGAAGCTGTACTGGATAAAAAAATGTGGTACATATACACAATGGAATATTATGCAACCCTAAAGAAGGACAAACATATAGACTTTGCAGCAACTTCGATGGATTTAGAGTCTATCATACTCAGTGATCTATCACAGAAACAAAAAACAGAGTGCCATATGCTCTCACTCATAAGCAGACCTTGAACAATTATCATTATACTATAAGAAAGGGATTGTCAGTTGAGGGAAACTGCTAGTGGGGGGGGGGGCACTTCATCAACAAGGGTACCTGCATAATGAACGTTTGTATACCTAACCCTGAATTGTATTCCACATCTTTAAAATAACAAATTTAAAAGTAAAAAAAAAAAAAAAGAAAGAAAAAAAAAGAAAAGAAAATGCAATATCTGTATAATTCCTGGTAAATACAACTCATTCATAAAATACAAAAAAAATCATGCCTTTTGCAGTAACATGAATAGAACTGGAGGCCATTACATTAAGTGAAATACTCAGAAACAGAAAGTCAAATGGCACATGTTCTCACTTATGAGTGAACACATGGACTTAGAGTGTGGAATAATAGACAACAGAGACTTGAAAGAATGGGGTGATGGAAGTGGGGGGTAAGGGGGAGAAGGAGAAATGTGCTATTTAGGTGGTGGCTACACTCAAAGCCCAGACTTTGCCACTGTGTAATATATTTGTTTATCAAAACTGCACTTCTACCTCTTAAATTTACAACAAAATATAAACAAAATATATTATTTCTGTTTGGATACACATTGCAACTTCCAATTATTTTCAATTGTGCATTTAATTTATGCATAAAAAGTTAGTGGCGATGACTTTTATTGTTGAGTTCAAACCCTCTTTATGTTTATATTGATGAGGGGGGAGAAACTTTAAGAAATGGTCATTTAACAATATTCTAGATGTATTAAAAACAATGTATAATTTCTTTTGCTTTTAAGTTTAATGAGGTCCCATTTGTCTATCTTATCCAGTACAGCATGGGCTTTGGGGGATTTGATCAGGAATTGGTTGCCTATTACAATTTCTGTTAGTGTGTCTCCTGTGTTTTCTAAGATTCTTATAGTTTGAGGCTTTACGTTTAGGTTTAATCCATTTAGAGTTGATTTTTGTGTATGGTGATAGGTGGGGGTCCTATATCATTCTTCTGCACATGGTTAGTCAATTTTCCTAGCATCATTTACTGAATAGATTCTCCTCTTCCCAGTGGTTGTGGTGGAGGCTATGTTGAAGATGAGTTGGTTGAGAAATTGAGATTTTGCTTGCAAAATCTCTATTCTGTTCCATTGGTCTATATGCTTGTTCTTATTCCAATACCAGGCTATTTTGATTATTGTAGTCTTAAAATAAGGTTTAAAGTCTGTTAGTGTGATGCCTCCTGCTATGTTTCTTTTACTGAGGATTGTTTTGGCTATTCGTGGTAGTTTATGTTTCCATAGGAATTTCTGTATTGTCATTTCCAGGTCCGAGAAGAATGATGTAATTTAATGGATATTGTGTTGAATCAGTAGCTGATCTTGGGTAGGGTGGACATCTTAACAATGTTGATTTTCCCAGCCCATGAACATGGAATATTTTTCATTTTTGTTTGTGTCTTCTTTGATTTCTTTGTGATGTGTTTTGTAGTTTTCATTGTAAAGGACTTTCACTTATCTGGTTAGGAATATGCCAAAGTCTTTTTTGGTATTTCTTTGTGTGTGTGTGGCTGTTGTGAATGGGATTGTGTTTTAGAGAGCCAGGAGCCATCCACAGAATGGGAAAAAAATTATTTGCTGACTATATCTGATGAAGGTCTAACATCCAGGATTTACATGGAACTCAAATGTGCTGAAGGGGGAAAACAAACAAACAAACAACACCATTAAAAAGTGAGCAAAAGACATGAACAGATACTTCTTAAAAAAAAGACATACAAACAGCCTACCGACACATAAAAAATGTTCGGCTTCACTAATCATCAGAGAAATGCAAATTAAAACCACATTGAGATACCACCTAACTCCATTAAGAATGACCATCATTAATAAAACAAAAAGCAACAGATGTTGTCGAGGATGCGGAGAAAAGGGAACTTTTCTACACTGTTGGTGGGAGTGTAAACTAGTTCAACCTCTAAGGAAAGCAATGTGGCGATTTCTTTTTTTTGATGGAGGGCAAATAAATTTTATTTTGTTATTTTATTTTTAATTATAAAGATGTAGGGTACAATTCAGGGTTAGGTAAACAAATGTTGATTATGCAGGCACCCTTGTTGATGAGGTATGCCCCTCCCTCCCCTAGCAGTTTCCCTCAACTGCCAATCCCACAGCAATTTCTCAAAGAACTAAAAATTGACCTTCCATATGACCCAGAAATTCCACTCCTGGGAAAATACCCAGAGGAATGTAAATCATTCTACCAAAAAGATTCCTGTTCTACCAAAAAGATTCCTGTAACTCATTCTACTGAAAAGATTCCCTCGTGTTTATTGCTGCACTATTCACAGTAGCAATACATGGCACCAAATGTGCTACCCATCAAAAGTAGACTGGATTAAAAAATGTGGTACATATACACGATGGAATATTAGGCAGCCATAAAGAAGGACAAAATTATGAACTTTGCAACAACTTGGATGGATTTAGAGTCTATCGTACTCAGCGTTCTATCACAGAAACAAAGAACTGAATGTCACGTGTCCTGACTCATGGGTAGACCATGAACATACTACAGGAAAAGGATTGACAGTAGTAGGACACAGCTAAGGAAGGAAGGGAGGAACACATGTATCCTAATCCAGGTGACCTGAGGTCCAATGGGAGGCCCAAATTTCACCTGTATGTAAACCACTTATGTACTCAATTCTGACTTGTACTCCACATCTTTAAAATAAAATATAATAAAAGAAAGAAAAGCAATGTGTATTCTCCAGTCGTTTTTAATGTATGTCTCCTTATTTTCCTCACTTTTGCATTCTTAAGGAGTTTGTTTCAGTGAGTTGAATTAAAGTTTACCTCTATACATTTCGATATGTTAATTATGGTTTTGTTTCAATTACCTTTCACTGCTTTTATTTTGAAGTTATATTTCAAGATGGATAAATATTCTTAATTCTCATGTATCCTTTTCTCTTGATTGAAAGCATTATTAACTTGAATTCTTTTGTTTCATAACAGATACACTTATCTTTACATTTTCAATTTGCTCAGTATATTTAATAAATAAATATATTTAACAGTTTTTTGCAATTTAAAAACTTTCAGGCCGTGCTCGGTGGCTCAGCCTGTAATCCCAGCACTTTGGGAGGCTGAGGTGAGTGGATTGCCTGAGCCCGTGGGTTCGTGACCCTCCTGGGCAACTTGGTGAGATCTCATCTCTACAATAAATCAAAAACTAGCTGGGCGTGGTAGCGCATGCCTGTAGTTCCAGCTACTTGGAAGGCTGAGGCGGAAGGATCTCTGGAGCCCAGCAGGTCGAGGCTACAATGGCCAGGAGTGGCCATCGCACTCCAGTCTGGGTGACAGAGTGAGACTCCAACTCAAAACAAAACAAAACAACACTTTCAGTAAAAATTTGTCACACATACAAAAAATAGAAAAAATAGCACAGAACACCCATATAGCCACATTCAACAATTGGAAATATTTTCTCACACAAAGCACACATACACACAATTTCTTACTGAAACATCTTAAGGTAAATTACAGATGTCATAACATTTCACTCTAAAATTTGAGCATACTTATCCCCCAAATATAATTCTTTTCAATATAAACACTAATCTCCATTATATGTGTTCCCGTATATGTGTATCTCTTTGTGTATCTGTGTGAAATTGAAGGAACAGCAGTTTTCTCCACTCTATTCTATTTTATTCTACTACATATTGTTATGTAGTATTAAATACTCTATTTTATTACATATGAATTCAGCAAATTTTGTTAACAGTACTTCATATGTAGTACTCTAAACCTTGTGTTACATTTAGATGTGCAGAATGTTCAGATGTTTCCTGATTAATGATGTTAGGTTGGATTAATGAAAAAGGAAGTGATGGCATCACTTCCCCTTGGTCAAGTTTATTTTCACTGCACTTGCTTCCTAACATGGTTTTAGGTTCCTATGAGGAACAAGGTTTATTTCATACTGTTGGAAAAAAAAATTATGTAGCAGCAAAATAGAAAAAGGAAACAGAAGACATTATATGCAGAATACATTCAAAATACGTGTTCATTTAAATAAATTTCCACAAAGTGGTAAAATCTATGTACTTGTAGGTGAAATGTAGAAACAGAATAAAAAACTCCATTGCAACAATTAATTTTATGTGTCAACTTGACTGGTTCACAGAGTGCCCAGTTTTATGGATAAACATTACTTCTGGATATGTCTGTGAGGTTGTTTGGGATGAGGGTAATATTTGAATTATAGACTGTGTAAAGCTGCTTTTCCTACTGTGGGTGGACCTTGTTTAATCCACTGAAGACTTGAGTAGAATAAAAGGGTTGATGAAAGAATTATTGTTTTTCTGCCTATCTTTGAAATGATCCATCATCAGTCTTCTTTTGCTTTTGAACTTAGACTTGGATTGAAATTTACACCACAGGCTCTTATTTTCAATACCTTGGACTCGAACTGGAACTTGCAGTTTTTGTCTCCTGGTTTGTGTGTGTGTGTGTGTGTGTGTGTGTGTGTACCTATATCTATCTATCTATCTATTACCTATCTATATCTACCTATCTATCATCACCTGTCATCTATCTCTATTGGTTCTGTTTTTCTAGAAAATTCATACTATAACACCCATTATACCCCTTTGCAGTCTTTATCTGCCACAAAATAACCATGATATAAATTTCCATCACTATCACCTGGTTTCAACGGTGTATAAATGGAAGCACGACAGCACGGTCACATTTATATCTAGCTTTTGAAATTTAAACATGTTTAAATATAGTCATATAGCAGTGGTTTGCTTATTTTCACTGTTGTTTATTATCTCACTGTGTGAATGTAACACAGTTCATTTATTGGTTCCACTGTTGACAGGTTTATCTTCACTTTTTGCCTGTAATAGGTAATAGGTAGCCTCTAAAATGTCAACCATTATGTTTTACTACTTGGTGTTTTTGTGTGATCCTCTCCCCTTTGGGGTGGGTTTAATTAGGTAGTACTTTCTAGCAATATGAATGATTTAGTGGTGAGATGGGATGTCACCTCTGAGTTTAGGTTTTCAAAAGACTGTGGTTTTGTTTTGAGTGTCTTTTTAGCTCTCTCAAGCCCACTCATCACGAATTGCTTTATGGAGAGAAAAATAATTCAAAAAATATATATTCCACTAGCCAACAACCAGGGAGGATCTGAGGCCTTTCAATAACTAAACAACTGACTTTGCAGTTCATGTCTGCTGTGAAACCATGAGATAACTGTACCCAGATTGCCTCATGTTTTTTACTTTTTGATGCTTCATCTTGTCTTTCTAAAATGACTAAGGCCTTTCCCAGGACAATTAGAAATAAAAGTGATAATAACGACTATCTCTATTTTATTCCTGATCCATGGGGAACACATTTCAAAATATTATCAATTAGGATGCTTGCTGTGGTGTCTTAGAAGCATAGGGACTATGCATATTTTGTATTTATTCATATGTCAATGTAGTGAGAGTGTTTTCCTTGGAACTGTAGTTTAGTGTCAAGTAGCAAAGTCATTTAAATGAAGTTGTTTATGATAATATTTTATTAAGGTTTTAATGTGTATTTCAAGCACTATTTTCTCAGGAATGGTACTGCTAAGGGTTTTAAAATTTTAGTAGTTTAAAAAAAATCAATGTTGTACCTTGTTGAATCTCTTTAATTTTTGTTTGTTTTCTACTTAATTAATTCTTTCATTTCTATTAGGTTTTTAAAGTCTTTTTGTATTTAATCTGTCATCTCATTCTTATTAGACTATTAGATTGCTCATTTTTAGCATTTTTTATTTCTAAATGTGTGCATTTGCAAGCTTGTTCTTTCTTTTATATGGCAGCTGTTGTCTATCACACATGTTTTTAAAACGAACACTATCTGAATATCCAATGTGTACTTGCACTGTCATCCGTGAGATATGTGGAGACATAAAAGATTTGTCTTTCACAAAAATCTGGTGGGGACATAATGTTTTGAATGAGTGAGTGATTCATATTGTGATGCATAATGTAAGTAATAAGAAAAGTGCCTTCTAATGATCAGTTTACATTGAGCTATGACACAGGAGACCAGTTAGACATTGAGGGGAGAGCATGTAGTTGGAATGTATTTCAATGTATTTAGGCTACCTTTTTTGGATTTACTTCATTATTTATTCATTAAGAATATTAATTATGCAGCCACTATATTATAGAACTAGTCTAATGAATTAGGTTACAATCATGGAAAAGAGTCATTGTCTCCGACTTCATGGGACTAATATAGTTACAAAATGAAAGAAAAAACAATACATATAATCTAATTTTAGATAGGTATAAATGTTAGGAATCCAAATAAATCAGGCTAAGACAATAAGGTTGGACAGATGTTTATTTTAAATACACTAACCAGGAAAGGCTTCTTTGAGGCATAGGTATTTGAGGAGGGATGAATGAAGTGAGGCAGCAAGACTTTTGAAGGTATCAGAAGAATGCTCCAAGTTGTGTGAGTAGAAAAAACAAAATTGCTGGCGTAAAAATGTGCTTAGAGTTGAGGAATGACACAAAGTACATGCCTGTAGTGGTATAAAGAAAGGAGTGAGTGGCAAGAGATGGCTTTGAAGAGTAATTTCAGGGCAACACAACACCTTTAACAGTTCTTACTCAATAATGTGAATAAAGAAGGGAAAAGTTTACATGAATTATTAGAGTTTCATTCCATGGAGCAGATTTATGAAGGAAGTTTAAATGTCAAACTTGAATATTTTAAAATGAGTTACAGAAAAGAGCTTATAGAAATACTTCAAGATATGTGAGAGTGGAAATGAGATAGACAAGAACAGAGGAGGAGAGAGACAGAGATGGGGGAGAGATTTTTTTTTTTTCTGGGAGAGAGAGAACCATTTTTTTGATCTGTAGTCTGTATAGGAAGAAAGAGACTGCAAAGCAAATTTCCAGTGTCTGTTAATTAAGCTACAACAATGTCTCATAGATACAACAGTTCCTCTCCCAAAGGAATCAGGGTTTTAGTAAAAACATAAATACCTTTTCTTCAGCATATTAAATTGTCTGCTCCAGCAGGTGCCTAGTACTGTTTCAAAATGCTGTTTCATAGACATTTAGGGATCAAGGTAAGTCATATCAAGATTCAGTTGCAAAGTATAATAGGAGACATAGAGAAAGGCTTCTGTGAAACATACGGAAAGTTAGAGGACAATCAGAATATGGAGAGAGAAATCACAATTATACTCATGATCTCTCAGACTACACGCTTTCTTACATTTACACATACCTGTAACAATACAAAATTTCACACATGAAACCAACAGAATTGCAAAGTTGATGATAAATAAAATGCACGAAAATATCCTGCATCCATTTAGCTATTGCTTCTAAATCTATGTACAGGTAGCAAGATAGGAGAATCAGAGAGCAAGAACTCCTTTCCATTATTTTTATAGAACAATATCACTGTAGCAAAGGTGATCAACAAATATATTTTTAGCAATTAAATTTGTGAAGACATAAATTATGAAGCATGAGCATAAGGGATAGAGTTTTTGTTTTGTTTTTTTTTAATAGGACCTACTGTTAAGGCAATGATGAAGTTGATAAAGGAAATGAGGTTTTATGTTGGAATGAGGGCCATAAGACTGGGAGATTAAAGAGATATAAAATGAGAATATGTACATTATCTCTTCTGCTTACTGTCATCTTCCACGGGATATTTTGAAGATTAAATTAAGGTGGTATAAAAAGAGCTAAAGTTTGAGGAAATGACTGCTGGATATAATTCTACAAAGGATTTTAGTTTTAGAAGACCAAAAAGAAAGGTGTTGGGACCTAGTCTTATTTTTGAACTCAGCACAGATTGGAGATTATGCATATACAAATGAATATGGAAATAATAGGTCAGTATAAAGTTGTAGAATGATTAAGTGACTGTACGTTTTGAGAAATGTTTATATATATGTGGAAATAATGTTTTTATAGATTGAAGGGAAGTCTCAGTTTTAAAACTCTTAGAAAATTCACAGGGGTAAGTAATAAATTGATTTTTTTGACGCGCAGCCATATTTTATTTTTCTGATTTTTGTTGTATTTTTAAGAGTGAATGATATTACAGATTTTTAAAAAAGATTTAAGAGTCCATAGATACTTTTAAGTTTGCAAGATATTTTAGTGTTTACTGAATCACTGTAAAAGGTAATACAGAGGATCAAGATACCAGGATTTCATTTTGACTGTCCAATATACTTTTCTCCCTCACTTTGTCCTTGTTATTTTCTCCATTTAAAGTAAAATTTCTTCTTCTTCTTGCAGTAATTTTGAAAAAGTGCTCTGCAAACCATAGCATAAGCCTCATCTCCTCCATGGAATATATATTGAACTGTCTCTACACCTGCAATACCTGACGTGTATTTCTCTCATAGCACTTGCAATACAGTTTTTTTCTTTTCTATTTTATTATTTTTTAAAATTTCAGATTCAACGGATACATGTGCAATTTTGTTCCATGGGCTTATTGGTACAAAAATAGGCATACAGTTCAGTGGAACAGACTAGAGATTTGAGAATTAAAGTTGTTGACTATTCTTCACTAAGATCCGTTTTCCTTTTATTTGATTTATCCATTTTCCAAATACGAGAAATAAAATTTTTCTTTTTGGGAAGGCAGTTTTCATGATAAGAGATTTATTTTCCCAAATACCACATTAAAATTAATTGCTGTTCTGATTCTCAATGAATTCATTTATTAAATTAATATTTTTAAATAGGAATTCTTAAGTGACAGGGTCTGTGTATCTGGTGATTTTACACCCAATTTTTCTTAATATGCATGATTTTGGGGGGTATTTGGTATTAAGTGATATTGATCTTTGACAACACTGAAAAAATTAAACATTAGGAAAGGATACTTTATTCAATAAGTGATGCTGGGAAAACTGGTTTGCCATATGCAGAAGAATGAAACTAGATACTGTCCTCTCATCATATATAAAATTAATTCAAGGTGGATTTAAGACTTAAATGTAAAAACTCAAAGTATAAAAATCCTAGAAGAAAGCCTAATAAGATCCTTTTGGCCATTGGCCTCGACATCAAATTTAGGACAAAGTCCTCAAATGCAAATGCACCAAAACCAAAAATTGACAAGTGGGACCTAATTAAACTAAAGAGGTTCTACACAGCTAAACAAACTATCAGCAGAATACACAGGCAGTACAGTTTTAAAATTCATTATTTGGAATTGCATCTCTCTGACTACACTGTGATTTTCTTGAGAATATGTGAAAATATTATTAAAATTATTCAAATGAAAGCTGGTAAATATAATACCTCTTAGTTTTTGGAATAAATCATAATGGCTATTCTTCTACAGTCCTTGTGTATTGTCTACTAATGTAGGACAGAGTGTATCTTTATCTTTTATTTTCTTATTTCCAACTGAAGGACTTTAAAAATATCCTCTTCAGCCTTAGTAACACAAGCTTATGTATAGATTCTTCTTTCAGAGAGAATTTCCCAAATTATCTCCAATTGCTGCTTGATTATCATTAGCTTTCAAATGAATACAGTTGTCATTCAGATACTTGTCATGGTTTTAAAGCAGAGTACTGGCCTTATTTACCTCTAATGGGAGCCACTCAACACAGAACTTCTCCCAGCAGTCAAGTATGCTGTAATTTGGATTAAAGTTTTCTGCACTATTGCACAAATCACACACAATAACTTCTTCATTATCTATAGAACTGGTTTTATTTTTTAAAATTTTCTCAGTAGCAAACATCTCTCATGTTGACTGCTTGCAAGCATTAATTCATTATGAATGTGTTCAGAATTTTCCCATGGTCAGAAAGAGTGCTAAAAGACCAAAATCACTTAAAATTCTACTTTCTGTACTGTGAAAAACAAGATATTCATAAAGATTTTAATATATAATGCTAAGTAAATAACAATATTTGGTAGGAAGCATATTATAGGGTAACATTATTCTCTCTGCCTTCCTGTACATGCAAGTCTGATTAATATTTAAAATTATCTAGAAGAAAAAATTACCCTACTTCTAAGTGACCCATCATTAGAGTTTCTTTAAAGAACATATTTCCTTGTGGAATACTCATAAGGTACACTTATCTAAACTGAAGTAATCTTCATCCCATATTTACTTATAAAAACAAAATATTCTTTACCAAGCATTTTCTTTACCCATTTTCCAAATATGAGAAACAAAAATTTTTCTTTTTGAGAAAGCAATTTTCATAAGGGAGTTATTTATTTTCCAAAACACCACTTTGAAATCAATTGCTGTACTGATTTCCAATGAATTCATTTATTAAATTCATATTTAAAATTGAGAACTCAAGTGACAGACCATTTTTATATATGTAAATTAGAAATATATAATTTTCTTCTGGCCTATAGTTAAACCCACCACTATACTACAATTTATGTAAAGATGCGTAGACACACACACGGCTGACAAACACATTTATTGTTTGTGTGATTTCTAAAAAGGGAATATTAGAGATTACAAATACCAAAAAAGCATGCATATTAAGAAATACAGGCATAAAATTATCAGGTACACAGACCCTGGAACTTAATTTTCTTATCAGTTTCTGCCTAGACTCCCTGTTATGATTTTCTGTCAGGCAAATAGAAATATTTCTTTCCTCTCTTTCTCATGTGTAATATGTTCTAATAGAAAAAGTGGCAGAACAGTGAGGTTGGTTCTGTTTTATGCTCAAGTGAACATAACAGAATAAGAGAATAATAAAATAAGAATATTTTATTATTTTTTAAAAAGAAACCAAAAAGTTAATGCAATGCTATTTTATATTTTACCAGGAATTGGGATAAAGTGAGAAGTGGAGCAAGATTCACTAACGGGACTTCAGTAATTGTCTGGTACACACAAAAACTTCATGCAGCAGAAAGAATGTTTATGCCAAATAACACCCAGTTTCATCCTTCTTCATTCCTACTGCTGGGCATCCCAGGGCTAGAGGATCTACACATATGGATTGGGTTTCCTTTTTTCCTTGTGTACCTTGTTGCCCTCTTGGGAAATGCTGTTATCTTGTTTGTGGTCCAGACTGAAAACAGTCTCCATGAACCCATGTACTATTTCTTGGCCATGCTGGATTCCATTGACCTGGGCTTGTCCACAGCCACCATCCCTAAAATGCTGGGCATCTTCTGGTTCCGTTTCAGAGAAATATCTTTTGAAGGCTGCCTTTCTCAGATGTTCTTCATCCACTTCTTCACCGTCATGGAGAGCATCGTGTTGGTGGCCATGGCCTTTGACCGCTATGTTGCCATTTGCAAACCCCTTCGGTACACCATGATCCTCACCAGCAAAATCATCAGCCTCATCGCAGGCATTGCTATCCTGCGGAGCCTGTACATGGTTGTTCCACTAGTGTTTCTTCTGCTAAGGCTGCCCTTCTGTGGACACCATATCATTCCTCATACCTATTGTGAACACATGGGCATTGCCCGTCTGGCCTGCGCCAGCATCAAAGTGAACATTATGTTCGGCCTTGGCTGCATTTCTTTCTTATTACTGGATGTACTCCTTATTATTTTCTCCTATGTCAGGATCCTCTATGCAGTTTTCTGCCTACCCTCCTGGGAGGCGCGACGGAAAGCTCTCAGCACCTGTGCCTCCCACATTGGTGTTATATTAGTCTTTTTCACACCAGCATTTTCTCTTTGTTTACACACTGTTTTGGCCACAATATTCCCCAATATATACACATTTTCTTGGCCAGTTTTAGGGCTTATATTTAAGTCTTTAATTTTTAATCAATTGTACATATATAATATATGCTCATTATATTTTTTAAAAGAATACATTTGACAGTGTTTTATCATTTAAAAACATTTTATAAAAATGTGTTATACAAGCAAAAATTTAAAAAATAGAACAGATGACATTTATATAGCCACATTCAATAGTTACAAATATTTTTGCATATATTTCCCAGTCCATACATATAATTTTTAACTGAAATATTTTAAAGTAAGTTATTGATGTCTTGATATATATATCTTTGTGTGTTTGTGTGAAATTATTAAAGGAACCATGTAATTTCCTATATCCTATTTTAATTCTATCATTCAACTATGCATTATTGTTATATAGTATTATATACTATATTTATTAAATATGAATTAAGTAAGCTTTTAAAGACTACTTTATAAGTAATGTTATGAATTTTACATGGTGTCACAGTAGGATGTTCAGATGTTCCCTGATTAATGATTCTAAGTTGGATTAATGATTTTTAAAAAATGACAGTGAGCCTTCTCCTTTGTAAAGTTCATTTTAGCTGTACCTGCTTCCTAATATGGTTACTGATTTCCTTTGTAAAAAAAATTTATTTTAAAAATGTGGGGTACAATTCAGGGTTAGGTATACAAATGGTCGTTGTACTGGTAAAGTTTGGGCCTCACTTTGGTCCCCACTTCACCTGGTTTGAGATCAGGTACCCTATTGATGAAGTGTGCTCCCCCTCCCTCTCCTGGCAGTTTCCCAGCGCTGCCAATCCTTTTCTTATAGTATTATGATAAGTGTTCAGGTTCCAGTTATGAGTGAGAACATGTGATACTCAGTTCTTTGTTTCTGTGATAGATCAATGAGTATTACAGACTCTAAATCCATCAAAGTTGCTGCAAAGTTCATAATTTTGTCCTTATTTATGACTGTAATATTCCATCGTGTATATGTACCACATTTAAAAAATCCATTCTACTTTCATTGGGCAGCATGGTTGGTTTCATGTTTTTGCTATTGTGAATAGTGCTGCAATAAACATGCATGTGCAGGTATCTTTTTTGTAAAGTGATTTGAGTTCTTTTAAAAAGTGGGCAAAAGATATAAATAGATGCTGCTCAAAAGAAGACATACAAGTAGACAACAGATACATGAAAAAATTCTGAGCCTCATTAATCATCAAATAAATGCAAATTAAGACCACATCGCCTAACTCTAATCAGGAGAGCCATCATCAATAACTCAGAAAACAACAGATGCTAGAGAGGATGCGGTGGAGGGGTGGGGGTGGGGAGGAGGGAGCATGTCTACACTGTTGGTGGGAGTGTAAACTAGTACAACCTCTGTGGAAAACATTGTGGTGATTCCTAAAATATCTAAAAATTGACCTTCCATATGACTCAACAATCCACCTTCTGGTTATTGATTTGCTATAAGGAGTCACATTTGCTTTATACTGCCAAAGAAACTTTATCTAGTGATAAAATAAAGGAAAGAGAAGCTATATTATTATACTGCCTAATTTAGGAAACAGAGCAAATACAGAAAATATTCAAAATACAAATATTAATTTCAATTATTTTTCATGTGATAAAAATCTATGTAATCAAAATCCAAATCTAGAAACAGAACCAAAAATCCCATTGTGATGATTTATTTTATGTGTCAGCTTGTATGGGTCATGGCACTTCTAGATATTTGGATAAACATTATTTCTGGATGTGTCTGTGAGACTATTTTTGGATGACATTAACATTTGAATTGGTAGGCTGAATAAAGAAGACTGACCTTCCACTATAAATAGGCTTTATCCAATCTACTGAAGGCTTGAATGTAATAAAAAGTTGAATATGAGATAATTTTTTTCTGACTAGTTATCTTTGAGATGAGCCATCTGCTTTCTCCTGCTTTTGAACTCAGATTTGGACTGGAACTTACACCATTGACTCTCCTTGTTCTCAATCTCTTGAACTCAAATTGGAATTTGCATCATTGTCTCTCCCAGTTATGCGTGTGTGTGGTCTATATCTATATTCTCTGTCTCTCTCTCTATATATATATATCTATCTCTATCTATCCCTATCATCTGTATCTATCTCTCTATCATATCTATCTTTCTATCTATCTAATCTAAACCAACTATCATATATTTATTTATATTGGTTCTGTTGCTCTAGAGAACTCAGACTAGAGCATCCATTATGCCCTTTTGTAGTCTTTACCTGACAAAAAAATAACTATTGTTCAGATATAGATCACTATCAAATAGTTTTACTCAATGTCTTTAAACAGAACAATTTCTTTTCCTTTGGGTAGATACCCAGTAGTGTGACTGATGGTTCAGATAGTAATTCTACTTTTAGTTCTTTGAAAAATATCTAGACTGGTTTTCATAGGAATTGAAGATTCAATTTACACTCCCACCAACAGTGTATAAGCATTCCTTTCCAATCATTTCCACCAATATTTGTTATTTTTTAGCATAGCCATTCTGATTGATGTGAAATCATATCTCAACGAGGTTTTAATTTGCATTTTTCTGATGATAATGATGTTGAGCATTTTCTTATATATTTGTCGGCTGCTTGTGTGTCTTTTTTTTGAGAGTGACTGTTTATGTCCTTGGCCAACTTTTGTTTTTTTTTTTAGTTGGAGTCTCACTCTGTTGCCTGGGCTGGAGTGCAGTGGCATGCTCATGGTCACCGCAACCTCGATTTGTTGGGATTAGGCAGTCTTTCTGCCTCAGTCTTCCAAGTAGCTGGAACTACAGACACACACCACCACACCTGGCTAATATTTTTGTGATTTTTTTGTATAGACGAGGTCTCACCAAGTTGCCCAGGCTGGTCTCGAACCCCTGAGCTCAGGCAATCCTCTCACCTCGGCCTTCCAAAGTGCTGGGATTACAGGCTAAGCCATCACGCCTGGCCGGCCAACTTTTTATATGGGGTTATTTATTTATTTCTTGCTGATTTGTTTAAATTACTTATAGGTCCTGTATATTAGTCCTTTGTTGGTTGCATAGTTGCAAATATTTTCCCCTATTCTGTGGATTGTCTGTTTACACTGCTGAAAGTTTCTTTTGCTGTGCAGAAGCTATTTAGTTTAATTAAATCCCATTTGTCAATTTCTGTTTTTGTTGCATTTACTTTTGAGGTCTCAGTCATAAATACTTGCCTAGGCCAAGGTCCAGAATGGTTTTTTCTAGGTTTTCTTCTAAGACTTTTATGGATTGAGGTATTACATTTAAGTCTTTATAATTCATCTTGAATTAATTTTTGAATATGGTGAGAGGTAGAAAGCAAGTTTCATTCTTCTGCACATGATTAGCCAGTTTTTCCAGAACCATTTATTGAATAGTTTAATTTTGCTGACTTTGTTAAAATCAGTTGGTTGAAGGAATGTGGCTTTATTTCTGGGTTCTTTAATCTGCCCCATTGAGCTATCATTGCATGATTCCTAATAAGGAAATAGTAGAGATTACAAATTTTTAAAAATTACACATTAAGAAAAAATAGGTGTAAAATTAGCAATTACCAGACACACAAACCCTGAAAATTTACTTTTTTATCAGTTTATGCCTAGACTTTTTGTTATTAATCAGGAAGTTAGAGATTTTTCTTTCTTCTTCATGTGTAAAATGTTCTGGTAGGAAAAGTGGCAGCACAGTGAGGCCAATGTTTAGATAGATCATAGATGATAGATAGATAGATAGATAGATAGATAGATATGGGGTTTCACTATGTTGCACAGGTGGTCTCGAACTCCTGGTTTCAAGCAATCCTCCCATTTCAACCTCCCAAAATGCTCGGATTAGAGATGTAAGGCACTACACCCAGTAGCTAATTTTACTGGGTTTTCTGTTTTATGCTCAAGTGAGGTTAGCAGATTAAGAGGAGAATAATTTATCATTTTTCTGAAAGGAACCAAATAAAGATTACTATGTTATTTACAAGTTACTAGGAATCCAGATAAAGGAGGTAAAGAAGGACTTCCTATTGGGGATTTAGTAACAGTCTCTGTTACACACAACAGCACTATGCAGCAGAAAGAATGCCTATGTCTAATGACACTAAATTTCATTCTTCATTCTTCATCTTAATTCTTCTGGACATCCCAGGGCTAGAAGACATGCACATCTGGATTGGAATTTATATTTTCTTTGTGTAGGTTGTTGACCTCCTGGGGAACACTGCTGTCCTGTTTGTGATCCAGACTGAGCACAGTCTCCATGAATTTGTATACTATTTCTTGTTCATGTTGGATTCCATCGACCTGGACTTGTCTACAGTCACCATCCCCCAAACTCTGGGCATCTTCTGGTTCAGTCTCAGGAAAATATCTTTTGGAGGCTGCCTTTCCCAGATGTTCTTCATCCACTTCTTCACTGTCATGTGTTGGTAGCCATGGCTTCTGACTGCTGTGCTGCCATTTGCAAACCCCTGCAGTACACCATGATGCTTGCCAGCAAAATCATTAGCCTTATTGCAGGCACTTGATTGTACAGGCACTGATAACCTCTGGGGCTTTTTACATGGTCATCCCACTGGCGTTTCTCCTCCGGAAGCTGCCCTTTTGTGGACACCATATCATCCCTCATACCTACTGTGAGCATATGGGTGTTGCCCATCTGACCTTTGTGAGCATCAAGGTGAACATTATGTTTGACCTTGGCATCATTTCTCTCGTATTATAGGATTTACTTGTTATTTTCTCCTATTTCAGGATCTCTGTGCAGTCTTCTGCTCACCCTCCTGGGAGGCTTGACTGAAGGCTCGCAACACCTGTGGCTCTTACATTGGTGTTATATTAGTCTTTTTTACACCAGCAAATATTTGTTTGACCACAATATTCCCCATTATACATTTTCTTGGTCAACCTGTGTGTGGTTGTTCCATCATCCCTCAATTCTGTAATCAATGGGATCAGGACCAAGCAGATTAGGGAATGAATGCTGAGGTTCTTCCTCAAGACAACTCACTAAACAGTTGCAGTTGAAAGGTCTGTCCTAGAATTCATGTTTCTTCCATTATTGAAAGTAGAGTTATCTTATGTTTAATCTAGCAGAAAGCAGGAACATACAAGGGAATGTCGCAACCAACAACATTATTTTTCTGTTAATTGAAGTTTTTGTCTTTGAGGGTAAAAATTGAGAATATTGGAATTTGTATTAAAATCTACCTTTGCAATTACTTTTATTTCTATTTCTGGATCCTCAAGAGAGTCCTACGAAGTAAATAGTACTTTTTCTACTATTGTGTTACATATACTGATATTTGAAAAGTCAAATTCCATTTTTAATAGGAAGTAGTCATTTACAATTCTAGGGTGTTTAAGAATTGGGCCAGGGTTAGTGGCTCAACCTTAATCCTAGAACTTTGAGAGGCTGAGGAGAGTAAATTGCCTGAGCCTATGGGTTCGAGACCAACCTGGGCAACTTGGTGAGACTTGTCTCTGCAATAAATCAAAAATTAACTGGGCCTAGTAGCACATGCCTGTAGTTCCAGCTACTTGGAAGGCTGAGACAGAAGAATTGCCCTGCAGGTCAACGCTAGGGTGGCTGTGAGTGTGCCACTGCACTCCAGTCTGGGTGACGGAGTGAGACTTCAACTTAAAAAAAAAAAAATTGACCATAATACAGAAAAACATCACTATTTTTAAAGCAATTATTAACAGGTCACATGGCTGCTGGGATTCTTAAAATGATATTAATAACTTACCTTAATAAAACAGATATAATATTATCCCATTATTATGGACTGTGTATAGAGAGATATTGATAAGTATGCTTTACACACATACAATCATATTATGCTTACCAAAATCCTATTCAGTAGTTACTATAATTTTTTCATGCATATAAAAAATCAGGCGGTCATGAAATTAGAAATTAAAGGTGATCTCATAGAAGTAGACAGGAGAATAGTGGTTACCCGAAGCTGAATAAAGCATGGAGGAAGGGAGATGGAAAAAGTTTGATCAATGTGTCCAAAGTTACAGTTAGATGTTGGGAGCCAGCTATGGAAGCCTGCCTGCTGACAAAGTCCAGGGGGCTGAAGACCTCGGGTCGCAAAGCGAACCTGGGCAGCTGGGATCCTTGCTTCTTCTACTTTTGTTATTAGTGCAGCCGAAAAGTTTTGTACAGTCTGAGGATGGAAAGCAAAATTCCACTCACACCTCCACTACCCCTTGCAAAAAGACAAGAGGGGAATTCATGAAAAAATTATCTTCCCTTCATTTGAATTCTTCCCTAGGTTTCCTCCTGGTATTAGATCACGCAATCACTTGATTAAACATTGTAGTTGGGAAAATTGTAAAAAATCAGAAGGTGCTCGATTTAATGTTTGTCAGGGAACTCACTGGCCTTGCCAGGAAAGTGTCAATAGAGATTTTAAATATCATGTGCAGGTAGATAATCGCTTGTAAGATTTTATTTCTTCTGACTGGCGACTAATTGGAGAAATTTGAGAAGCTATAGTTTGTATTTTTAGGAAGAGTGCCAATGCAAAAATTACATTTACTTAATTTCTTAATTTCTACATGTGGTATATTATGCTTAAGAAATTAACAATCACATAAATATTAGAGCAACCTTAGCTTTACTCCCCTTTGTTAAGGAGGCTTGTAATTCTGGTTAGAGATTGTAACTTAGGTGACTTGAGCCCAGGAAGCCTTTTGTTTTGCAAACATTGAAGCTCATTCTCCCTGACAGAGAATAATTGATGAAGATTATAAACAACAGGTGTAACACTGTGGAAAACTAGTCAGGCCAACTTGCACTAAGAAACCTTGAAAATGTTGTTTTACCCCAGCTAGTTGCAAATTGCTGTATGAAGGTCACAGGTGTGACTTGTTAATCTATGTGATAATTATAGTGCTTAGAACTTGGTAGTGATTTATAATGTAATAGTTATAAAAATAAGTAAGTTTTGTATGGACATTAAGAAATGATAATCATTAGAAAAATGTTAGGAGTTTATAAAATTTATAGTTTAGGATGATAATCTTTAAAGATCAAAACAGGATGAACAAAGATACATTGCCTGTTCGATCCATTAGATTGAAACTGATTGCCTTGAAAACAAAAAACATGTAGGGTATAAAGAGTTGGAAAAGACAATAAATAGGCATTTGTCCTGCTTGCAGCAGAGTCAGTGTCCAAGTTTTTTCTCCTGCGCCAACACCGTCCCTCCTTCAGGAAACCCTGGCCCACTGGAGCTGAAATCCGGCAGTTAGACACAAAGAAAAAGTTGTAGTGTTGTTTTATAGTAGGGTAACTATAACTGTGCTAGGGTGTTGTATATTGCAAGATAACTAGAAGGGAGGTTTTAAAATGTTATTATCACAAAGAAATGCTAAATGTTTAAAATGATGGATTTATGCTGATTAATCTGATTTGATCATCATACATTATATATATGGATTGAAACATTACACAGTATTCCATAAATATGCACCTTTATTATGTGCCAATTTTGAATAAAATACAACAAAATAAGAAATAAAAGTGAAGGGAAAATGAAACAATATAGCCTAGGTATGATATATGTATTTATGAATAAATATTTAATCTGTTTATTTACTAATATGAATAATATTTATGTTATACATTCATATGTATTCTATCATGTTCCATGTTGTGTGGGTATTTAAATGTTAAAAAATGCAGGGAAACAATCTGTCTAAGCACTTATTATTATTTTTTCTTATGATGCAAATAAATAATTTTTTCTTCTGAAGATTTGAAAAATGTGTGGCTATTAACAGTTTCATTCATAAAGGACTCAGAAAAAAATTAGAGGACGACAGTTTTGAGAGAAGGATTTTAGGAAGAAGCATATTGAAAATGTGTAATGTGATGATTTGATATATGTATACACTGTGTGATGTTTACTACAGTCAAATTAGTTAACACACTAATTAACATCTTTTCTGCACAATGATCTTTAGGTGTTTGTTGGCTGCCCATATATCTTCTTTTGTGAAGTGTCTATTCATGTCTTTTGCCCATTTTTTAGTGGGGCTGTTTGTTTTTTTCCTTTTGGTGCATTTGAATTCCTTGTAGATCCTAGATGTTAGGCCTTTGTCAGATATATAGTTGGAAAATAATTTTTTTCCATTCTGTGGGCTGTCTTCCTTGTTTCTTTTGCTTTGGAGAAGCTCATCCGTTTGATGAGGTCCCACTTGTCTATCTTATTTCTTATGGTATGGACACTTAGGGTTCTGGTCAGGAATTGGTTGCCAGTTCCAATTTCCTAAGGGTGTCTCCTGTGTTTTCTAAGATCTTATACTTTGAGGTTTTACGTTTAGGTCTTTGATCCATTTAGAGTTAACTTTTATTTATGGTGATAGGTAGGGGTATTGTTTCAATCTTCTACATGTGATCAGCCAGTTTTCCCAACACCATTTACTGAAAAGGTTCTCTTCTTTCCAGTGGTTGTTATTGGAGGATTTGTGAAAGATGAGTTAGATGAGAAATTGCAACTTTGCTTCCAGAATCTCTACCCTGTTCTATTGGTCTACATGCCTGTTCTTGTACCAATACCAGGCTGTTTTGATTACTGTAGCCTTAAAGTTTGAAGTCTGGAAGTGTGATATCTCCTGCTTTGTTTCTTTTGCTAAGGATTATCTTGGCTATTCATGGTCATTTATGTTTCCAAAGGAATTTCTGTATTGTCATTTCCAGGTCTGAGAAGAATTATGTTGGCAATTTCATGGATATTGCATTGAACCTGTAGACTGCCTTTTGTAGTATGGACATTTTAACAATGTTGATTCTTCCTATCCATGAGCATGGAATATTTTTCCATTTGTTTGTGTCTTCTTGAATTTTTTTGAGCATGTTTTGTAGTTCCCATTATAAAGGTCTTTTACTTCTCTGGTTAGGAAGATGCTAAGGTATTTCACTTTTTTGTGTGGCTATTGTGAATGGGATTGTGCTTTTTATTTGGGTCTCTTCCTGCGTGTTGTTGTTGTATAGGAATGCAACTGTCTTTTGCACATTTATTTTGTACACTGAGACTTTGCCAGTCCTTTATCAGTGCGATTAGATTTTTGAGATTCTCTTGGATTTTCAAGGTATAGGATCATGTCATCAGCAAAGAGGGATAACTTGACTTCCTCTTTTCCTGTTTGGATACCCCTGGTTTACTTCTCTTGTCTAATTGCCCTAGCAGGGCTCCAATACAATGTTGAACAAGAGAGATGAGAGTGGGCAGCCTTGTCTTTTTCCAGTTTTCAGGGGCAATGTTTCCAGTTTCAGTCCACTATCAATATGTTAGCTGTGGGTTTATTGTAGATGGCACTTACTATTTTGAGGTATGTTCCCTCTATATCCAAGTATTTGAGGGTTTTTTTTTTTTAATCAGGAAGGGATGCGAGATTTTACCAAAAGCTTTTTCTCCATCTAATGAGATAATCATGTTGTTCTTGTTGTTGCATTTACTGATGTATTTAATTACATTCATGGTCTTGCAAATGTTGAAGTAGCCCTGCATCCTAGGAATGAAGTCTACTTGGTCATGGTGGATAATTTTTAGATGTGTTTTTGGATCCAATTTATTAGAATCTTGTTGAGAATTATTGCATTCATGTTTATAAGGGATATTGGCCTGTTGTTCTCTCTCTTTTTTTTTTTTTCTTTTGGGATCTTTACCCAGTTTGGGTATCAGTGTGATGTTAGCTTCACAAAAAGATTTGGGAAAAGTTCCATCTTTCTCAATTGCCTGGAATACTTTCAATAGGATTGGTATCATCTCCTCCCTGTATGTTTTGTAGAATTCTGCCTGAAAGCCATCCAGGCCAAGGCTTTTTTTTTTTTATAGGTAGTTTCTGTGTGATAGAGTCAATTTCCTGGGTTGTTATTCATCTATTTAGTGTCTCAGTGTCTTCTTGTTTCAACCTGGATTTTTTTTTTTTTGATATCAGAAAGTCCTCCATTTCATTTAGGTTATCAAGTTTGTTTCCATATAGGTGTACATAGTAATCTCTGATAATCTTTTGTATTTCTTCAGGGTCAGTTGTGATTTGATCTTTTGTATTTCCTATTGTGTTTATTTGGGCTTTTTCTCTCCTTTTCTTGGTCATTCTGACTAGGGGTCCATCAATCTTGCTAATTCTTTCAAAGAACCAGCTTTTTGTTTTTTTGATGTTTTCTATGATATTTTTGTCTTCTGTGTCCTGTATTTGGGCTTTTATTTTTGTGATTTGGATTCTTCTGCTAAAGTTGTGGTTTTGTTGGTCTTCTCTTTCTAGCTCCCTTAGGTGATTTGTTAGGCTTTCCACTTGTGATCTCTCCATTTTCTTGATATGTGCTCATAGAACTATTTTCATGGCATCCTAGAGGTTTTGGTAAGATGTTTCTTCATTTACATTTGTTTCCAGGAATCTTTTAATTTCTGCTTTGATTTCAGTGTTGAACCAGTACTTGTTCAGCATCATACTGTTTAGTAGGACAGGTTATTCTGTGGGGCTTCCATTGTTTGTGCACTGATAGCTTCTCTTTTGGGTACTGTCTCCTTGGGACTCTAAGGATTTCCTGTGATTTTTTTCTCCTTTTTTGTGGAGAGCAACTCTTCCCTCTTTATCTTTCCTCTTTGGTTTTTGTTGCTCTGAAGCTAATGTCCCTCTGTTCTAGGACTGTCATTCAATATAGATCACTCGTTAGGAGAGAGAGAGACACTCACTTTTGCTCTGTGCTCCACCCTGAACAAGGCACTCTGCTGCAGAGTTTTTCCCATGGTTAGTCCAGTCAGGTTGGTTTTCAAACCTATTGCAAGTACTCTGTGGGGAGTGTTTTGGGAGATGGGCCCCTTGTCTACTGGTTTGTGTTTTATAGTCCAGACACCTTCCCACTGGGAATAACTTCAGGTGTCTTTCGTGTCACTCCATCCCCATTCTTGTCTGCACTCAGCACTTGAAGGAGAGAGAGCTCCCTGCCATGAGGGAATCTGCCCTGTGAGCACATGGGACTTTTTGGTGATCTTTCCTGATATGGAAGTGGAGTTGGCTGCTAGATGTTAGTGGCCAGGTGCTGGCCGAGTTTAATCTGCAGGCAAGTTTTTCCAGCTTGGAAGCTGGTTGCCGGGCTCCACTCGCAGGTAGTTTATGCTCAGAAGCTCAAGCTCAGGTTTGTTCTCCATTCCACTTGGGTTCTGGTCTCCTGCTGCTGTGCCCTAACCAGGATTCTTCCTGCATGGGCCCAAGAACATATATCTGGGAGGGGGGACACTGACCCAGGGTCTGTTAGGATCGGTCATCCTCTCTTGTTCACAGGGCAGTACTTCAGTGCCTATGTGAGCCTGGCACATTGCAGAAAATGGGGAGCCCAGAATCCACCATCTGTCATTGAAGCCCTCTGGTTACTGGTCTCTGTGCTTGAAGAGACCTCAACTGGATGTAGGGTGTTACACCTGCCCAAAACTGTTCAGAGTGCCTGCACCTAAATGTGACTGTGCCCTACTCTCTGTCTCACTCAACAAGAGAGGCACCAGTCTGTTGCTCCATGGTGGCCATCTTGGAGCTCTCTGTCACTTCTTCGTGTAGCTTATTTGTGTCTTCAGGGGCTGCTCTGACCAGTCACCCAAATGTCAATTCCATTTGATGAAGTTCTGCTGTTCACACCCAACTTTATAAATTGTCAGGTCAAATAATACCCAGTTCATGATAATCATCTCAGGTTACACGGTAGCTTGATGGCCCATGGTCAAACATTCAGTTTTTACCAAGGCCCAGGAGTAGGCCTAGAGCTGTTTCTCAAAAGGAGAGTAATTATATGTGGATGATGGCAGGGCCTTGCTCCAAAATCTTAAAAGCTTGCACTGCAACTCACCTATAGGAGCCTGACAAAGGCTTCAAGCAGTATCTCTATCTGCCACTGACACATTGATAACTACTGGACTGTCTGGTTTATATGAACCAAGTGGCAGAATAGCTTGCAAAAGTCTAGACCTGCTGCAGAGTCTTCCCCTGTTCTGGACTTCACTCAAAACTAGCAGATTTTCAAATCACTCAATAGATGGACTAGAGTAGTATACTTTAACAAGGAATGTGTTGCCTTCAAAATCCAAATAAGCTCACTAGTCCTCTTTTTTGATTGTAGGATGTAGATGCAACAATTTACACTTCACCTTAGGAGGAATAACTTAACAGTTCTCACACCACTGGACTCCCAGAAATTTCACTAAGGTAGAAGGCCACTGAATTTTAGCTTGGTTTATCTCCCATCCTCCTACACATGAATGTCTTACCAATAAGTCCAGAGTAGTTGCTATTTCACACTCACTAGTTCCAATCTGCATAATTTCATTAATGTAATGGACCAGTGTGATATCTTGTAAAAGGAAAAGGAGATGAAAATACTTGAGAAATAATTTGTGACATAGGGCTGAGGAGTTGATATACCTTTGAGATGGGACAAATGAAGGTATATTACTGGCCTTGTCAACTGAAAAAAAAACTGCTTCTGGTGGGTCTTATAAACAGGTACTATGAAAAAAAAAAAAAACATTCACTAGATCAGTAGCTGCATACCAGGTACCAGGTGATGTGTCAATTCACTCAAGCAATGAAATCATATCTGGTACTGCAGCTGAATTAGAGTTTTATTTGGTTAAGCTGACAATAATCCACAGTCATTCTCCAAATTCCACCTGTCTTCTTCACAAGTCAAATAGGAGAGTTGAATGAAGATGTGATAATAAACACCACCCTGCATCTTCCAAGATCTTAATGGTGGCACTAATCTCAGCAGTCTCTCTAAGAATTTGATATTGTTTTTGATTTCCCATTTTGTTAGATCGAGGCAGATCTAATGGCTTCCATTTGGACTTTCCCACTATGAAAGCCTTCACTCTACAAGTCAGGGAACAAAAATAAGGATTCTACCATTTTCTAAGTATATCTATTCTATTTATTTATTCTGGGACTAGAGAAGTGACCCAAAAATGGATTTGGAGACCCACTAAATTCACTGTAAGTTGGATACAAGCAAAAACTCCATTGATCATATGACTTCCATAAGCCCCTGTTCTGACTGGAGAGCCACAGTGATGTTTCAGGTCTCCTAGAATCAATGTCAGTTCAGAACCAGTGACCATTAGTCCCCAAGTAGTCTGATTATTTTCTTTTCCCCAATGCACAATTATCCAAGTAAAAGATGACAGGTCCCCTTTGGAAAGAATGGGATAAAGATTAACTGTACAAATTTTCATAGTATACCAGGGTCCTTCTGGAGGAGACCCAACCTCCCCTTTATTCAAGGAGTTCTAGGTCTGCAAACTGACTCAAGTCTAGTAATTGATTGAAGATCCACAATTCTTTCTTTTAATGACATGAGTTAGACTTTTGTTCATTTGACCTGTTAGTTTTCTGCTTATGCACATCAAATAAGAATTTGATAGACTTCCTACCTATTTCACCTCTAGGAACATCATGATTAACTAGCCAATGTCATAGGTCTACAGGGGTCAGACTTCTGGTTGTTATTTTCCTCTGTTGTTCATTTTCATAACTTCATCCACCTAGTCCTTAATAGTTGAATGCTGCTACTTGGTCCCTGTTAGCCCAGGATCCAGTTATTTTCAATGCATTTATATTTTCCAATTAAGTGACTGTAGTTCCCACTGTAAGGTCTGGCTTGCAAAGAAGAGCAATCACGAAATTTTTCAAGGATGCTGGGGTTCCCCTGACAAATGATTGCTCACAGTAGTAGTGAAATTTATTTCACACGATATGTCTTCTGGGTCCTCTGAGTATAAGTGAGTAGATTTTAAGTGACAAATCCACTCTAGTGCTCCAATCTCTCTAAGCCTTTGAAGGGAGATCAGGAATCTCCAGGGGGAGATAAGGAGTCTTCAACTTTCTCTCAGTGGATCATCTTTTGATCCATGTTTCAGCAAATCTACCAAATAAATGACTAGGGTCTTTCTTAGCTTCCCAAGTTGCAACATTATATGTAGAATTTCTGCTTAATGGGCCTATTTGAATAAATTTGCCTGGATCCAACTTTATGTTGCTTCCACCATCTCACAACCTTAATATTCATTTCCACACGTTTCCCATATTTCTGCCTGCATAAATGAGTGTAGTGTGCCTCTTCATGGGTCACACTTTGCAATTCATCTTTTGGGCACTTCTGGGGCTTGAGTCTGATTATAAATTTAGAAGCAAAGAGTGGTGGTAGCAGTGCATCCTGAGAAAAGTTAGCATTGGTCTTACTTGGCAACTGCCTTAGAGGAGGCCATTATTATTTTCTTAGGCAATGTAGAGTTAATCCCTTCAGACATAAATGAAAAGGCTAATACCACTGTAGGGGAGAAGGCCACTTCTACTGGTAAACAGAACTCTTCAAAAGTTAGAAGCTCAAAGTCTTCAGCCTCATCAGTGTCTCCCCACATGTCCCCCTTTGATTTACAGGAGTTCATTTTTTCCCAACCAATAACTTCATTTTAACAGTAGACATCTTGCAAGATTGAAAGAAGTCAAATTTAGCTGTAATTCAGCCAATGCATGATAAAAGCTTGTGTTTTATTTTAACAATTTCAGTCCCGCGGCTATAGGAAAAAAGATTCTCCCTCAGGACACACACATAAAAGCACTCAGGCTCTCCTTGTAGAGCTAGCACCAGGAATTTGAATCCTTGATTCATCTTTTTCTTCCATCACTTTGTCTAGTGATATTAGAAGCAACCAACCAACAACATTCTTTGATTTTCCACAAATGTTTGAAAGTGTCATATATAGAGTCACCAGGTTCCTTTCCTTTTATAGGTAGCTATCAGTATTCAATACAGATATTTTATATATCTCTATAAGTTCATGCTATAGGCTATCAGTGTTCTCTGTATTACTAGAAGTAGAGTCCTCTTAGCATGTTTAATCTCATCAAATTTGAGAGCCAATTCCAGAAAACCCAAAACCAATTAAGGTAACTCATCTTTAAAATTCTGTTCTCCTAGAATCACTCCTGGTACAAAATCTGTATTAGTGTTTTTCAGAAAGAAAAAAACAATAATATATAGGTGAAAGGACAGTTGGATAAATGGATGGATGGATAGATAGATAGATAGATATAGCTGAGAGAGGATTTATTAGGAGAATTGACTCACATGATTATGGAGACTGAGAAGTCTCACAACAGGCCATCTGCAATCTAGAGATTCTGCGATGCTGGTAAAGTGGCCCAATCCAAGACCCAAAACCTCAGAACCAGGGGAGGTGATGGTGTAACTTTCAGTCCAAAGCCAAAGACCTAAGAACCCAGAGTGTTGCTGATATAAGTCCAAAGGCTGGAGAGCCTAGAGGTTTAATAACCAAGAGCAGAAGAGTGTCCCAGCTACAGAAGAAGAGAGAAAAAAATTTCCTTTACGTTCTTGTTCTATTCAGGTTTCCAACATTTTAGACGGTACCCACCAACAGTGAAGGCAGATCTTCTCTACTCAATCCACCAACTCACATTGCAATTTCCTCAGGAAACATCCTCAGGGAATTATGAACAACAGTCAAGTTGACACCCCAAATTAACCATCACAAAAATAAAAAATTTAAAATTTACTGTATCAAACTTATATATCATATGTATTTTAATAGTCAACAGACAAGTAAAAAATCATATGTTAAAAATCTCATTTACCCCTTATGATAGAAAGCCTATGTCTCAATGTGGGAGAAATAATGGTATTAGAAATTCACCATAGTGATAATTTGTACAGGCAGGCAGAATCAAAGACAAAAAATGAAAGTGCAATAAAGAACAATATATTTACAGTATCAAAGTATCTTCTCACAAAATACTTAAGAATTACAAAGAAAAAATAATAACTTTAGAGTGGAGAAACATGGTAGACTTTATCCCAACCGAGTGATCAAATTAACATAATAATAGGACCAATTGACATCTTTTTAATAATAGGACCAATTGACATCTTTTTCCTCGGTTATGATACACTGAAAAAGAATCAAAAATTGTTTCCATGGTATTTCTGCCAAGTATGCATAGCCTGAATCTAATAAAGATAAACATCAGTGAACTCAAATTAAAGGACATTATGCCAAACAACTATCTTTTATTCTTTAAAAATATGAAAGTCAGAAAAGAAAAAGTCTGAGGAACATTTCCAGATTAAAAGAATAGATTAAATGCAACTTGAAATGCAATAAGTTATACCTTTAAAAAAAGATTAATAAAATGGTAAACTTTCAGCAAGACTGTTTAAGAAAAGAAAAAATAACACAAATTGCTAATAAAAAAATTAAAAAGTAGACTTCATTTAATAAAAGACAGAAGGAAGGATTAAGATGGCTGATGACAGGCAGCTAGAGTGTGTTTCTCCTTTGAAGTAAATCAAGATAAACTTTCCTTAGCATCCAGAGAGAAACCAGACCATCAACACATCTGACAGCCCATCATAGAAGCAGTAAATCACATAGTGTAAAGAAGATAAAAATCAATCTACCTGAGTTGGAACTAGCCAGACTCTCAACTGGATCACAGCACAGATTGTGATTAACCTCCAGATCAAGTGGAGAGGGTAACTGAGAGGAATTCAGAAATTCTGTGCTCCTGTCATGGAATTAGAGGGCCCCCTGAGCCTTGTGGAACTCCCAACCCCCACAGAAAACTGACTTATTGGCATCCAGGGTCTGCCAAAACCCACATGGAGTGATACAGGAAAAAAAAGCCCTGAGCAGTTCCAGTTACATATCCTAAGAAGTCAACCATTATGATGACTGCTTTCTAGCCAACCTGGGAAGGGATGAAACCCAAAGACAATCTCTGAAGTGGAAGACAGTTTCTAGCTGGGCTTGGCTGCTGTGAGAATACTTGAGGCCCTAAGGCCAGCAGCATGTTGACATTCAGAAAACAGACTGCCTGAGGCTAAGGCAAGGGAGCTGTGTAGGAATCATTGCCTTAGCAACCTTTCACTCCCAAGGTAAACTCTTTTGTGCCCCCTCTGTTCTATAGCATTACCCCAGTGGCCAGGTGTGAAGGACAATAATTTCCAGAAAATGGAGTAAGGTTTGCTAACATGACCAAAAGACAAAACAGAAGGAGGCTGGTAACAGTCACATCATTGAAGGATAATACATGATACATTGCATATGTGACCAAAAGACAAAACAAAGGGAGGCATAGCAATAGTCACATCTTTGGAAAATAAAACTGCAGCAGCCAGGCAACCTCATGCATGAGCCAAAGTACAAAAAATTGGACTATAAGTACTGCCTTGGTGGTTGGAGCATTCTCCAAAGTTGAATGTGTGACTGAGATGTATCACAGATATGAAGTGAGTCCCAATCCATGGTTCCATCCTCCTGCGAGGGAAACGGCTGGAGATGTATGAAGCAGATCTCAGGGTATGCAAGAAACCTCCAATTGGTGGGGAGATTGAGTGCATAGGTAAACTCAGGCACAGGTATCAACCAGGAAATAGAAGAAACTCCTAGTAAGTGGGGTCTAGTATCCAAGTTAGCCAAGAATGGGAAATAAAAATTCCAGGCCTAGGGAACCCAAGAAAGGGGGATATAAAGATTCTCCCTTTAACATTACTCTGGATAGTCCATTAGGGAAATGTTAAAGTCTTGAGGAGATGGCTCTTGTACCAAAAACAAGGGAAATGATCAGAAGGGACTGCACTGTCCATATGGAAACAGGAACACCTTCTAGAGCTGGTCATTGAGTCAGCCAAGCAAAAGTGCCCCAAAATCCTGAATGGGACAATAACGCTCAAAAGTTAGAACAAAAAATGCAGGAACTGAGGGGGTTGACAATTAAGGGAATCAGAGAATCAGTCCCAAGGTCTCAGGATGTCTCCAAGGCTTTGAAGGTTCAAAAAGAGAAGGAAAAAACCTCCAACTGCCCATCAGAGACCTGGTAAAAATGAACCTGACAACACCCCAGGTGAATATTAGGGCACAGGAGCCCAAATTAATTTCTTAATTTAACACAGGTGCCAGTCGTTTGGCCCTGGCCATCCATATTGGAATTATAAATTTCATAGTCCAAATAGTTAACCTGCAACTACAGGGTTAAATAGGGCCTTCTAAACTCTATTCCTCTCTTTTCTCCTGCTTTAAATCTGCTGGTAACTAAGCTACTGGTGTTAAGATAAGCTCGCTGTTTCAACATTAAATTTAAAAATTTCATTTTTCTTATATAGTTCAGCCAGATCTAACTAAAATGTAAACATTGAAAACTCATTTAAAACTGGAGAAAAACTTGGAAGCTGGCAGCTGCCCAGGGAAGTAATATCTTCAAGTTGCTGCCACAGAGCAAGTTAAAATCATCATTACAAAACAAATCACGGGGTTCCGGTAAGATGGCAATGGCATAAGTGGAATTGTGAGATTCTCTGAACGTGAGTTTCCCAAAAAGACTCTTACATTTCTTCCCCTACCCACTGTCCACCGTCAGCCGCACTGGTCTGAGGCTCGGGGAACCTCGGTCCCATGCAGGGCCGGATATTGTGGCCCCCAGCTGCTGCTGCTCCACTATACGTGACTCCTGGGTCTCAGCTCCCTCCCTGGCTACATCGTCTCACCCAGCACCCAGTACCAAGCCGCCAGTCACTCAGGGAGGCTCTGGGTGCCCGCCCCTCAGAGATACCGATTCCATTTCTGGCTGAAGTACCCTGTGAGGGGCCCAGGGCCACTCTCGCTGCTCACAACCTGCCCTTTGGAGCTTTGGAGCTCTGGAGCTCTGGGCCCACCCTGGCTGAGGCACTCAGCACGTGACCCCATGCTTGTGTAAGGAAAGAGCATATCTTAAGGAGGTGATCGGAGGCTCTCAGCTCCAGAGGAGGGAACTCCTGACCCCCTCCTCCAGCCCAGCCCACTGGTGGTACCCTGGATCCAGTGCCCAGCTGTGCAGCTGATCCCCAGTGCGTCCCATGCCACCACAGTCCATCATAGTGGATCACTCAGGGACCCAGACTATTGGAGAGAAAGGATCCGTGAAAGAGAAACTGCCACCTTGGCCATTCTCCAGGCAGAGATTTGCATTGCCCCACCCACCTATGAGCAGCCTCCACCTCGGTTCCTAAGGTAACGTCGCTAAACAGGAGACAAAGCCCCTCCCCTATGCTGAATCAGACAAAAGCAACTAAGCATTCCAGACCTCCCAGGCAGCAAACTAAAAGAACAAACCCTCCCACACCTCAGGAGGCTGAGGTGAGTGGATTGCCTGAGCCCGTGGGTTCAAGACCCGCCTGGGCAAGCAAGACTTCATCTCTACAATAAATCAAAAAATTAGCGGGGCGTGGTAGCGTGCACCTGTAGTTCCAGCTACTTGGAAGGCTGAGGCGAAAGGATCACCGGAGCCCAGCAGTTCGAGGCTGCGGTGGCCGGAAGCGGTCACTGCACTCCAGCCTGGGTGACAGAGTGAGACTCCAACTCAAAAAAAAAAAAAAAAAAAGAACAAACCCAAGCTGCGAGTAAATTTAGCTGTCTGCAACAAAGCAAAGGGGAGAGGCTGGAGATCAGAGCTAAAGAGACTTTAGGCACTCAGGAAAGATTCCAGAGCTAGTCTGATTTCTTATTTTGACTTTTGATTTTATCATTTTGACTGTTTGTTTTGCTCACTTTTGTTTGCTTATTAACTTACACTATCTGTTTGCGTTAGGCAAAACACATCAAAAGG